>APFE030200391.1:0-80456 GCA_000404065.3 Pinus taeda | reverse complement strand
CTCCACTGAACTATCCATGCACTGAGTTAACTGATGTATTCTTCAGTTGCTTTATGAGTTAATAATTAGTGAATTAATTAATAATTAATTCACACCACTCATCATTAGTCTATTTATCAGTTAGACTAAATACACCTAGTTCAACTAAGTCAAACTGAACACAACTCCATCAACTGCTGATCCAACTCCACAAAACTCAATCATTGAAGTCCTAACTGAAGTCCTTCATGCAATAGCTCAAGTAACCCATAGGAACCACGTATTTCCTTATGGCAGCTGCATGTGCCACATCTATAGCTCGAACTGAAGTGCTCCAAGAGAATAAGATAATGTTTATAGTCCAAATATTATTAAGAACTAATAATATTCAACTGTTCTATTTTTAGCCTAGCAGTCTAAAAATAGACTCCGCCCATATGTCTAAAAATAGAGGTCCATCTATTTTTACCAACTTGACCAATCATCCAGAAATAGCATCCTGCAACTCATAGACCATGATCCATATGTCTAAAAATAGACATAGTCTAAAAATAGACTTTACGCCAAAAATAGCATGCGGGCGCACTTAGTGAAGGCGACTTCTTTTCACTAAGCTCCATCATCTTGTTGCATTTTCAACATGTTCTTGGACAGTGACAGATTGAACTCAACAAGGATGTTACTTTTGATGATAATGTTTCCTATTGGAAGTCCAAATAAGCTCCCATGGAATCTAATGATGTTGATGAACATGAAGCTTCCAAAGAAGAGGGTTCAGTTCCTTCCAATTCTATAGAACATCTCGTAAATCATCAAGAAGAGCTTGAAGGGCCTAGTGAACCAATTATAGCTTGTTGTTCTTGAAATCAAAAGAATTATAGCTTGGCTTAAATCTACCTTACAGGAAGAAAAAAGACATGCAACCCCACATGGCACCTTCAAGGAAAGAAAGATACCTAAGAAGTATTATGGATATGCATCATTCATGACTAATCTCATTGATTTTGAAACTTGCAACTATGAGGAGGAAACTAGCCAACAAGTTTAGAAGGATGTTATGATGGAAGAATATCAATCTATCATGAAGAATGATGTATGGAAGATTGCGCCAAGACCTGAAGGGAAGTCAGTGGTGACCTCGAAATGGATATACAAGTTTAAGCATGTAGTGGATGGAAATATTGACAAGTATAAGGCGAGACTTGTGGCTAGAGGATTACTATGTGACTTTTACTCAAGTTGCCAGGTGCATTACTATTAGATCTATTATTTCTTATTACTTCTTCTATGGGTTGGAATTTACATAAGATGCATGTAAGTACTTATTTCCTCCGTGTTGTGACCGAGGAAGAAGTGTACATAGAACAACCTTAAGGTTTTGAGGTTCATGGGAAGAAGTCTCACGTTTGCATACTGAAGAAAATCTTGTATGGACTTCAGCATGCACCTAGATATTGGTATTCGTGAATTGATGGCTACCTAAAAGGACTTGGTTTTTCCAAAGTGATGTTGATCCAAACCTATATATCTATCTTGAGAAAAATGAACTTGTGATTTTATTGTTATATGTTGATGACTTATTTCTCATAATGTAGAGCATCTCATTATTCAGTGTTGGCCTCTGAATTTGATATGAAGGATCTTGACTTAATGCACTACTATTTGGGACTAGAAGTATGGTAGAAGCTTGGAGAAATATTCTTTCGTCAAGGAAGTATATAAACAAGATTCTTCATAAGTTTGGAATGGTGGACTGTAAATCTATGGCAACTCCCATGGTGACTAATATAAGGAAGTTGAGAGACTATGAGTTAGGTTTAGTAGATCCATCCATGTACTATAAGTTGATTGGCTCCTTGATGCATTTCATTAATACAAGATTAGATATTTGTGTTGCATTAAACACCATAATCCAATTCTAGGTGGAACTAGGACATGATCATTGGATTGCAACAAATCATGTATTAAGATATCTATGTGGTACAATTAATTAGGTTTGAGATATGTCTCAAACGGTGATATGTAGTTGCAGGGATATACAGATTTTGGTTGGTAATGGGGTGCAAAAGACGGAAAGAGTACATCCAGAAGTTGCTTTAGTTTGGACTTTGCTATGATTTCGAGTGTAGAAGACATAAAGAGTACATTCAAAAGTTGCTTCAATTTGGACTCAGCTATGATTTCATGGATGAGCAGGAAGCAGATATTGGTTGCACTGAGCATTGTCAAGGTTAATTATATTGCAACCAATTTAGCGAGTTGTGAAGCAGTGTGGCTTTAGAAACTACTCGCAAGACTATTTGATGAGGTGTTGGAATGGATCATGATATATTATGACAATAAAAAATTTGTGAAGCTTTCAGATAATTTAGCTTTCCATGATAGGTTGAAAACAATGTAAACTTTGAAACGAGAACTATAAACTCAAAATGAGAACTCTAGCCAAAAAATCCCCAAGTATATATATTATTTATATATAAATATATATATATATATAATTATATATATTTTTTTTTTCTTTAAATCAGGTTTTTGAATATAATAATATATATATATATATATATATATATTATAATATATTAATATATTTTTGTTTTATGGTTTTTTAATATTGTTGTATTTGTATTTATTTATTTTATAGTTTAAAAAAAAAAAAAAAAAAAAAAAAAAAACAAAAACATAAAACAAAAAACAAAATAACAAAATACAAAAAAAAAAACAAAACATTTTTTATATTTACAAGATAAATTTATTTTTTTTTTTTTTTATTTTATTATTATTATTATATTTTTGTCTCTTATATATATATATATATATATAATATTTAAGTAATCAACATTTAACAAACAATTGGACAAAAAAAAATTTAAGTGTCAAAAAATGTAACATTTAAAAAAACATATCCACAATTAATACATTAGAAAATATAAAGTGTCAAAAATAAGCCCTCTAAAAAAAGGGGTTGATGCTGCATCAACATGTTTCAAAATCAGCGTGAAAATCACTAACATTTAAAAACAAATATCTATATTTGATATATAAGAAAATTTAAAGTATCAAAAATATACTCCGAAAAAAAATATATGTATTTTGCATCACCACTTTTCAAAATCGGTTGACTTTTTTTCTATCTCAATGAAATAGGTACCATATCATTTCTCATTTCAAATTGCATTGTTTGAATCACATTGAGATCAAGTACCACTATATTCGTGACATGTTGCAGAAGGGATAAGAGAGGCTCCAATACATCTTTACAGATGAGTAGATAGATGACATCCTCACAAAGCCTCTGTCCAGAGCAAAGTTTGTATACTTCAAGGACAAGCTTGGACCTATTGAGAATGCCTCGCTCAAGTGAGAGGGAGTGTAGATGTGATAGCATTAGGGATAATCATTCTCCCTAGTATTAGGGAGAATGGTCTGGTAGAGCATAGTCATTCTTCTTGGGTCAATATGTTAACGAGAAGAATGGTCCTAAAGGCCCAAAATTGCTTAGTTGACTAGGTTCCTTTCAACACTATGCTCAAGCTCTTCATACAAGTTGAGTGAGCACATTTAGTTGAGGCCTCTGAAGACGTTTCACCATGGGTCAAAGATTTTGACCTGGATGATGGTGAACTAAAACTAGTCTATATACCATGGGTCAGAGGCGCCAACCTGAATTATTGTGACTAGTTGATGCTAATGATGCACCGTGAGTTATAGATACTGACCAAAATTATGTTTAGAGGTACTGGGCAGAGTTATGGTGACTAAATGATGTTATTGAATTACCATGGGTTAGAGTTGTTGACCAAGATTATGGTAGTTGGATGATGCTAATGTTGATGATGAATTGTTATAACATTTTCTTAGAGACGTTTTTCAACAAGAGAACATCTAGATAGTCATTATGAATACCTCTCTAACTAAGATTGAGTGTTGAGTTTTGTAGCTATGGTAAGTCTTCATAATTAATATTTTTAGCTCTTGAAATATACGTAATGATTAATATAAGACATATTCTTCATGTTAGTTTCAAAAGAAAATTTTGAATTTTGAATTTTTGGTTCCAAAGTTGTCAAGTCATCCCTCCATGTTAATTCGGCCCTAGTTAAAGAGACACCCATTTAGCTAGCCCTATCTCTATATATTCTCCACTCGTCCTCCTCCACAAGGAAGAATTCAAATCACACAAGAAAATATATCTTCTGGGCATCTAAGTGAAATAGAAGAAGGATAAGAAGGACGAAGAAAGATGAAGACATCTCTATCATTTTCTCTCTCTATTTCACACATGTGAAATCCTCCTACAACTTCGCATGTGTGAACTTCTAGGAAAATTATGGGCTATACGACCTAGTTTTTGGGTAGTTTCTAGGGGGATGAATTTTGGCCTAGGCAGCTTAAGTAGGGCTGAGTTTCTTGGGATGATTAGAGACATGACAAGAGGGAAGTTTGACAAGGTTTTACCATTGTATTATTGGTCAGTTTGACCATCATATTTGATTGAAAGGATTAAGTGTATCTCTTGTTGAACTAAAGAATTTCTCTAAAGAAAAGGTTGTTGGATTCCCCCCCAAGTGGGTTTTCCCAGGGTAAATCTTGTGTTATCTTTGTGCATTGTGATGTTTACTATCCTTGTGCATTTATGGTGTAATTGTTTAATGATAAAATGAAAGTGCTAGATAATATCTATAGCAATAGAAGTAATTATCAGTTTCAGAAATTAGTGCTTGTATCTATTTCACTTGAAAAAACAACAAATTCAAGGTCATTTGATCCAGTACTAGATTGATATGTTCTTCCAAACCAATGCAAACAGGTCTTTCACTCAGATGTTCTAGGTAGAGGGGGTTGGTCATATGTTGTTAGATATGATATAAGTGGAAGGCCAGTAGAGTATAAGGTAGCAGAAGAAGATGATATTGAAGAAGACAATGATGTAGAGGAGTAGTTCTTGTGTGAGATGAAGACATTGAAGAAGTTCAAGAGGATGTTAATCGAGACAATGTTCTAGATGAAGATGATATCGATAATGCACTATTAGATGAAGAACTTAAAGAAGTTGAACCATACATAAGAAACAACGTTCTTGATGATTATGTAGATAATGATATGATTGGAAATGATGACATTGATGATGATGTTAATATGGCCAATCCTTTCAACATTAATTATGAATCAGATGATACAAATGTTGAATTAGATGAAGAATAAGATCAATGATGTCAAAATGTTGAAATGTATGAGGTATATGTTCATATGTTTTCATTTGATTTGTCCTCTTTTGTTTACCTCAAATTTTTGTTCTTAGTTTGTAGATATGCTTGATTCTTACTATGTTTCTTTCAAATATTTTATAGTAAATAAGTTTGGTATCAGGGAATTGAGAGTGATGTGAGGGGGAAGGGGTGGGAGAGGGCGCAGACCATATGAGCTTTCACCTTCGTGTGGCTTGCCTTGTTTAGTAGAGAATATATTATTCTTGAAACAAAGAGAATCTCATTGAGGTTTATACCATCCTCTCCAATTTTAACTTTGGTTCGTCTAACAATTTTTTAGGTTGCCCATTTACCAATTAGTGTAAATTATGATTTAATTAATTGACCCTACACATAGGGGGTTGTGAATGGGCTAACATTGAATTTTTTTTCAGTTTGTGCTTGTATGCACTGAAATTTTACATGTTTATAGTAAATGCATGTGTTGACAGTATGGGAGGGTTTCGAGACTCAAATATGACCCACATAAAGAATTTGACAAAATTATAACATAAATTTCAAGGAGATGAAATTATTTATTATTTTTTAGTGTCCTTATCATGGCATGCATTTATCTGCGAGGGTTGCCTCAATTGGTTGATTACCCATAGTCAAAGCACCTTAATTTGCTATTGAGAGGTCATGAGTTCAATTCTCTTGTTTCTCTTACGGTTAGTTAAATGTTTAATTCACTTAACATTTAGCAATCACTAGAAATTATGCTTTAACTAATTGACCCCACATAGAGGAGGTTGTGAATGGAGCCAACATTGAAAGTTTTTTAGTTTGTCCTTGTATGCACTAAAATTTGACATGGTTATAGTAGATGCATGCATAAACGGTATGGGAGTGTTCTAAGACCAATATGAATCGCACAAGAATTCAAAAAAATTATAACATAAATGTCAACGAGATGAAATTATTTATTATTTTTTAATGTCCTTATCATGATATGTATTTAGGCCCAATGGTTAGCTCAATTGGTCAAGTACCCATCATTAAAGCACCTTAATTTTTTATTGAGAGGTCACCAGTTCAATTTTCTCGACACTCTTGGGGTCAAGTAAATGTCCAATTCACTTAACATTTAGAAATCAATGGAAATTATGCCTTAATTAATTGACCCCGTATAGAGGGGTTTGTGAATGGAGCCAATGTTGAATTTTGTTTCATCAGTTTGTGCTTGTATGCGCTGCAATTTGATATGGTTATATTATATGCATTTGTCGATAGTACGGGAGGGTTTTGAAACTCAAATATGACTCACACAAAGAATTTGAAAAAATTAATAAATGTCAAGGAGATGAAATTACTTATTATTTTTTACTGTCCTTATCATGGTATGTATTTAGCCTCGTGGGTTAGCTCAATTGGTTGAGTACTCATCGTCAAAGAACCTTAATTTTCTATTGAGAGGTCGCATGTTCAATTCTCTCGATGCTCTTAGGGTTCAATTATTTTAATTTGGTAGCTCAGAGATCCTTGAGAATTGAATTATATCGACATTCTTGAATCAATGTCAACCATGTTAAGGATTAGGGTTTTGCCTTAGCTCCATGAAATCAAGATTCTCAATTACATTTAGAATTAGTATGGACTATGTAATAACCCGTGTATAAAATTTAGTTAGGCATGAGATTAAAATTGAGAAATCCGTTACTCCTTTATTAATCTTCTCCACATCATTAGCTTGTGTTAATTCACTTATGTTGTGACATATAAACATCCACATCAAGGAAATCTTATGTTAAACTTTTGTTGTTGCACTACTACTCTTTTCTCATACATGTGCACACACTTTGACTCTTGCATAATAAACTCCCTTACTAAGTTACATTTAACATGCTCAAACTTTAATTATTTTTTCAAACAACTACTCTAACCAATGATTGTATTATTTCACTTTAGCTTAGCTTGTTTCATGGAAGTTTTGTGTATTAATCCTCAATTCTAATGAAATAAAATGATAATGAAAATGTTTACTAATCATTTATCACAAATTCTTTCTAGTTTTCAAATTATAAGTTATAACATTATGAAAATGATTTATAGAACATTCACAAATTTTGGGTCTTCATTAGTGACATCTGTGTATTTAAAGTTGTATATGATGGCCTTAACACTCTTATTAGGATACATAAAATCATACCAATGGGCTTTTTCCATTCCTTATTTGAGTGTCTACGATAATAATAAGAAGATTTCTTTTTTTTAAACAAATATAATGGAAGGCCAAGCACAAATATTGGCATGTGTTATTATGTTGGAGAGGAAAATGGAGGAAATTGTTTAAAAAATAAGGGATGGAAGTCATAAAAAATGGAACCATATCATCATTCATCTTATCGAAAAGTCTATAAGATATATAAGAAAGTGCAACACAACATATTCACTTATAGGGAAATAAATATTAAGATCAACAACATTCATGGAATCAAAACTCTAGGGACAAATTATGTAACACTGAACTGTAAAGAACCACAACTGACATATACTGATCAATCTCCATCCCATTAATAAAATAAGATTATAAATTTTAATAATAATTATATCAAAATTAGCAAAAAAATTCCATTAAAAAATATAAACATATTCACCTATTAACATGCACCTAAAATATGATAAAATACTTTTGATTATTAAGTCAAAACTATCCAATTAATAAGAAAATTTACAAATCCCACTGTTATTCCCACTTTGCAAGAGCAACACAATGTTAACTCTATGAGTTTCATGGCAATGAGTGTCTTAGTGCAAGGACATGACCTCCCAAAACAATGGAACGCTATGGAGATTAGGATGTGCTATTTTGTTATGCACTTGGTAGACATGTTCCTTCAAACCCCATCTATATACTATTGCAATGTAAAGAAAAATGGATTTTTAACTTATAAATTTGTTTCTATTCAACAATCAAACCTCAAAATCTACAGCTGACATTACGAGCAAAAAAGTCCCTTTTTTGTGTTGAGAGGACATAATACATCATCATTATATAACTTTTTACTTGACATATGGGTTGTATTCACATAACATCCTCTTTGTAGCCCTTTTTTTAAGGTTGCTCCCAAATCCCATATGTTCATATAGAGGAAAAACATTTCTTTCTCTTTTGAAAGGTCGTACTTGCTCTAAGTGCCTCTTTAATGGACTTTTTATTTCCTTAGTGAACTTTCACTTTTACCTAATCCTTATCCAACTAAATGAAATACTTTCTCACTTAGGTTTTTTGAATGTTCTAATATCAATTTCCAATCCTAATCCAGGTGGATATTGGTGGCCACCCACCAACTCTACTTGGACCCCCACCATTGTTTCTTTCAGTTTTTCAGTTTCCTTAATTGTAGCACAATGTACTATTTTTAGTAGTTTTTCGGGTCTTGAACTTCCGGAGCCATTTTGAGGCCCTAAACAACGTTTTTTTGGGAAAACTGGGAGCAACATGGGGCCATTGACCAATTTTTCTCTTCTCAAAGTTGTAGTTGGATAGATCTTTCTAACAAGGTATTGTGCGCGTCAAACGGTGATCATATGCCAAAGTTACGACCCCGGGAAATTGATGTACCAATTTACCCAAATGGGGTCCACAGTTTGGTGTTTCATCTCCTAGGGTTAGGTTTTTGGATGTTTAGGGTTTTATATTGTTTCTCAACAATAAATAGGCCTTCGACCCTCATTGTAACACAGTTCAAAGGCATGTCGCTGCCATATCTCTTCTCAGAGATAAGCTACCATCGCCTTAGCTAGTTTATTTCCACTTCTGTTTGTAAGCATATTTCAATATTTTACAGTGATGAAATGAAGTATTATTTCTGCTACATCTCCATATGGATGGTTATATCTGTAATTTGTTGCATTCCTGTTTAAATATGAATCAGTGGTATCATAGCGGTCTTCTCTTTCTTTGTCTTTCTTTGCATGTCCCTAATGAGGTTGGGATATAAGGAGTTAGGGCTTGAATTGGTCGAACGTTTGCAAGACCAGACTCGCAAATCCTGATGGCCTCCCATGGCTGATGAAAAGACAGACGAGGGGGCAGGAGATCTTATCAAAATATTGCTTGGAGAGGCCCTTGAGCGACAAAGGAATGCGATGATGGACAACTTTGCCCAGATCCTTCAGCGGCTACCCAGGGGCGACATATCTACTTACAACAAGTACTCTGGAAGCGCCACACCCTTTAAGGTACAAGTTAACTTTGACATTCCCATATTTGAGAGTAAGATATATGCAGAAGCCATAGATAAATGGTTAAATTTGCTAGAAGCGTATTTTTCTGTTCATGATTTTTCCGGCTAGGAAAATATTACTTTTGCTCTTCTCAAAGTTGCCCCCCACGTCAAGGACTAGTGGGAAACCTACTACAAGCAAAAGGATGAAAGTACAACCTCACTGTTTTCAGTCGCACCCACTTGGAATTCATTCCAGGCTGCCATCAAGGAGTAGTACTACCCTGTCGGAAGCTATGAGGATCAATACTTAAAGTGGACCACGTTGTGGTAGGGAAGGGGCCAATACATGCTAGAGTTTACCAATATTTTCCATATCCTTCACACAAAGTTGGGTATCAAGGATTCAGAGTTGCATTTGGTACTCAAATATTGTGGCTGCTTGCATAGGTACATACAGGATGAAATAGAATTCTTGAACATCTCCTTGTTCAGCACGACATACTGATATGCCGTCAAGATCGAGCAAAAGTTTAAACAAAAGAAGTGAGACTTTGGATCTATGAATCCGAAGCAAGGGAAAGGTGTCCCCAAACTGCAGAACAAAGGACAAAGCCAAGGCGGGGTGGCCCAAGACAACTCACCAAAGTTGTAAGCAAAGAACAATGATGCAAAGCCGAAAAAGGACATGGGAAAGTGGTGTGAGTTCGATAAGAGTTCCACTCACAACACAAGTGAGTGTCAGGCCAAGCAGTCACTGGTGGCCGAGTTAAAGGTTTCAGAATCATATGCATGTTCCGACTCTGAGTCAAAACCTGATAAGGGGAATTACAAAGGGAAACAAATTATCGATGGGGAGCCCAATGCCACCATTCCCACCACAAAGATCCAAAAGGAAGAACCTGAAGATCTAGAGGAGGAGGAGCACCTCTTCCACTCCCATATGTGGGTAAAGGGCTCCCCGCTATAGTTCGTTGTCGACAACGGGAGCCAAAACAACCTCATTTTGGCAGAGGTCGTATATCAACCACAACACATCCACAATCGTACACCATCGAGTGGCTTCACCAAGGACGGGATCTTCGTGTGAGCCAGTAGTGCCATCTTCCATACAAGATCAAGCCTTTCATGGATGAGGTATTGTGTGATGTTTCTCCCCTTGATGTTTGTGATGTATTGTTAGGCCAACCATACTTGTAGAAGCAACATGCTATGTATGAATCAAGGCCTTGTGCTGTTATTATTACTTTGGGAAATAAGTTTTACAAGATACCGGAGCTAGCACCACCTACCTCCATCTCGTTGGTTAGTGCAAAACAATGAAGTAAGCTCATTTCCAAAACCGGGAAATTTGTTTCCCTAATGATACGCCCTTAAGGAAAGAAGAATACGGTGGCCATGACCTCTAGACAAGGTCCCTTCGTATGAAAACTATAGATGGACAAGGTCATGGAGGAGTACGAGGATATCTTCACCTCCCTCGTAGGGGTTCCTCTCCACTGTCAGGTCAAGCACTCCATTGATCTGATCCCAGGTGCGCCGCTGCCTAATGGACCAATCTATCGGTGCTTCGTTCTGGAGAACGATGAGATCTAGAGGTAGATTCAAGAGTTGCTACAGAAAGGTCACATCCATCCAAGTTCATCGCCCTGTGGGAGCCCGATCATGTTGTTACAGAAGAAGGATGGGACTTGGAGACTTTGTATTGACTATCGGGCGTTGAACAAGATTACTGTCTGTAATAGGCACCCGATCCCATGGATTGATGACCTCCTGGACCAACTGAAGGGGGGAAAATATTTCAGCAAGATTGATTTGAAGTCAGGATATCACCAGGTACCAATCGAACCCTCCAATATGTGGAAGAATGCCTTAAAAGCAAAGGAGGGCCTTTTCAAATGGTTGGTTATGCCTTTTGGGTTGATGAATTCTCCTGCAAGCTTCATGAGGCTAATGGATGACATCTTGCAGCCATTCACCAACTCATTTGTTGTGGTATACTTGGATGACATCCTGATCTTCAGCCAGAGTTGGGAAGAGCACCTCCACCACATCCGATAGGTTCTCCAAATACTTCGGCAACACAAGTTATGTGCCAATTTGGAGAAGAGCACCTCCACCACATCTGACAGGTTCAGTATCTGGGATACATTATTGATGAATGGGGGGTGCATGTGGATCCAACCAAGATCCAAGTCATTCGGGATTGGCAATCTCCAACCACTCTGATAGAGCTCTGCAACTTTCTGGGTCTTGCCAACTTCTACCACAGGTTCAGTATCTGGGATACATTATTGATGAATGGGGGGTGCATGTGGATCCAACCAAGATCCAAGTCATTCGGGATTGGCCATCTCCAACCAATAGAGCTCTGCAACTTTCTGGGTCTTGCCAACTTCTACCACAGGTTCGTGTTAGGATTTTCTCATATCACTTGGCCCTTGAGTCATGTCACCAAGGGAGGAGCGAAAGCAAAATTCTTTTGGTATGAATCTCAACAAAAGGCATTCACAGAGTTGAAACATCGTCTCTACTCAACACTAGTGCTCACATTACCAGACTTGCAACAACCATTTGAGGTCGAGACAAATGCCTTTAACTATGCTATTGGGTCAGTCCTTACGCAACACGAGCATCCAATGACATATCACAGTGAGACACTTTCAGACATAGTCCAGAAGTATCCCACTTATGACAAAGAGATGTATTCCATTGTGCAGGCCTGCAAACAATGGAAGCATTACATTTTGGGGAAGGAAACGATCATCCACACAGACCACCGACCCCTATAGTTCATATAGACCTAAGGGAAATTGCAGAATGATCGCCATCAGAAGTGGTCCACATACCTATAACAATTCCATTTGAATATCAAGTATAAGAAGGGTAGTACCAATAATGTTGCAAATTGCCTCAGTCGACCACCGATCAAGCCACTGTGCTCAACTCTTGTGGGCACGAGAGTTCTGATTGGCCACTTCTCTACAAAAGTGACCCAAAATTCGGCCACACATACAAGACACTCTTGGAGGGTAAGCATGTTCCAGATTTTCACCTTTAGGATTCCCGGTTATGCCACTTGGGTCACCTTTGTGTTCCTTCAAGCGAGCATGCCAAGATGATTTTGGAATCACACTGCAGTCGGGCTACTGGGGATTTTGGGGTCGAGAAAATGGTGGCAGCACTGCAAAAGTATTTCTATTGGCCAAATCTTCGACAGGATGTCAGGAAGTACATCAGATCATGCACTGCCTTTTCCATTGCCAAACTGACCATCAAGAAGCAAGGCCTCTATACCTGCTGCCTACCCCTAGTCGACCTTGGGAATCCATTTCCATGGATTACATGTCGAGCCTTCCTTCTAATAAGCATGGAAACAATTGTACTTTTGTGGTCATCGACAGGTTCTCGAAGATGGCCATTATGGTGACCTGCAAGAAGAATATCACAGCAGAAGCCTTTGCTAAACTCTTCTTTGAAAGAGTGTGGGTACACTTTAGGATCCCATTGTTTATCATCTCAGATCAGGATAGTAGGTTCCTCAGTACATTCTGGTCCAGCCTCTGGTCGATGCTAGACACCAAACTCATTAAGTCCACAACCTTTTATCCCCAAACTGATGGCCATACAGAGGTTGTCAACAAGATGATCGTACACATTCTGTGCAGTTACAACTCAAAGCATCCACACATATGGGATGAGAGCCTCCCCTATGTTTAGCACAACTATAATTGGGCTCTCCACAACTCGACTGAGCACAACCCTTTTTAGGTGGGCTTGGGATTCTAGCCACTATGTCCCATTGATGTGGCCATGCCATTTGTAGCTACTCAGGCAGATTCAGCTCATGTCCAATTTGAAACAGATAAGGCAAACAAATTCATTAAGCGTATCAACATATTCGACAGCAGGTCCATGACATTCTAGAGAAATCAAATGCCAAGTACAAGCAACAACATGATCAACATCGTGTGCCACACAAGTTTCAGGTGGGCGATAAAAGTCTGGTTGCATTTGCAAAAGGAACAACTTACCGGAGCCTATCAAAAACTCAGACCACTCTGATATGGCCCTTACACCATTACCAAGGCTATGGGAAACAATGCATTTGAGCTCAGCATTCCCCCATTCCTTAGCCTGCACCCAGTGTTCAATGTGTACTGCCTTCGGTCATACTTTCCACCATTACTAGACACATCCGACATTGCAGAACAACTCACACCCATAGAGTTAAATCCAAATTGCATGGAACAAGCTGCAACTGATCGGATCATGGACACACAAATCAAAAACACTCACCAATAGAAGATACAACTATATCGAGTTATGAAACAAGCCAACTCCTTCACCAGGGCAAGTGGTTCACCAGGGACCAAGTTCAACAAAAGTTTCCTCATCTCATGGATGAACTCAATGCAATGGGGACCATTGCTTCTTAAGGGGGAAGGAATGATCTAGGTGGATATTGGTGGCCACTCGCCAATTCTACTTGGACCCCCACCATTGTTTCTTTCAGTTTCTCAGTTTCCTTAATTGTAGCACAATTTACTATTTTTAGTAGTTTTTTGGGTCCTGAACTTCCGAAGCCGTTTTGAGGCCATAAACGATGTTTTTTGGGAAAACTAGGAGCAACATAGGTCCATGGACCAATCATGGAATGATGTTCCTTTTTCCGAAGTTGTAGTCCTTGGATAGATCTTTCTAACAAGGTATTGTGCGCATCAAATGGAGATCGTATGCCAAAGTTACAACCTCGGGAAGTTGATGTACCAATTTACCCAAACGGGGCCCACAATTTGTCGTTTCATCTTCTAGGGTTAGGTTTTTAGATGATTAGGGTCTATTGTTTCTCAACAATAAATAGGCCTTCGAGCCTCATTGTAACACAGTTCAAAGGTATGTAGCTTCCACATCTCTTCTCAGAGATAAGCTACCATCGCCCTAGCTAGTTTATTTCCATTTATGTTTGTAAGCATATTGCAGTGTTTTACAGTAATGAAATGAAATATTATTTTTGCTGCATCTCTGTATGTATGGTTATATCTGTAATTTGTTGCATTCCTTTTTAAATCTTGATCAAATCCCCTCCTCCTACTTCCAGGGTAGTGGTTCTTTGTTTCTTGCTACTAGATTTGACATGATACTTCTTAAGTATGATATGTGGTTATGCCCCCCCTCATAGACCTTGTCTAATGAATTTTTTTCTTTTTTCAAGCCCCTTTATAATGGATATGTGGCATTTTTATTTCTATATTTGTATGGAAGGAGAAAAACTTTTTTTTTCTTGACCATAAGCCTTCTCCACTAAATATTGAAATGGGATATCCATGGATCAATGTCTTAAACCTACTTCATTAACTTTCAAATTAAACCCCCTACCTTCCTTCCATCCAATGTTTCTTTGCATGAAAACTTTGGGTGTTCTAAAACAAAAGGGTCATAATGGGTTCTGTCTAGCACCTTCTCATGTGTCTACTTATGGCTTAGTGCCATATGATTCTCATCATATAGACCACTAATATCCTTATATGAATAGTAAAATATTCCTTTCTTGGCATTCTACATGTCATTAAAGACTTTCCTTGGTTATGTAACATTGTCCATCCCTATGGTAACTACAAAAGTAGATCTAAGATTTTATTTTCTATTGTACACAATCTAGATTTGTGATTGATAAGGTTCTTCACAAAATGTTATTAAGGAGTGTTCTCCTTAACTTGAAGGGATATTCCTATCCTCTAATAGCTTTTATTTTGAACTCTTGATACACCAACATGCATATTTTAAGTGTCTATTTCTCTTCCACTAACCATATTTGAAAGCGAACATTTATATGATCTAAAATATCTTTGAACTCCATGCACATTTCTTCTAAGACTATCCCATATGGGAGTTAATTTCTTAATTCCAATTCTATACAAACTTTACCATTGAATTACATTCCATTTTAATCTTATTATCATCCAATGAATTGAACATTCCTAACTTATTCCTAATTCGTTAACGATGACTGACTCAATGCGGGAGTCTGAGAATAGAAGGTTTCGAACCCACGTGGCATATCTTCCACACATCATGCCTTGTATTTATAAGATTAGGGAATTAAAACTAGTCCTCACATTTTCCAACTATTGTTGTTGTTGTTTCTGCGTGGCATCCAGCTAGGAAATGCAAGTAACCAGAGCATGACAGACAAAGGATGGTTTCACAAATAATTTCACGTGGCATTTGCATTACCTGTGGTATAAGGTACTAAGGAGAAGGAAAATTATGTGTAGATTGTTCCCCCTATTCTTATCCCCAAATCGCCTCTCTATTTGCCTCCCCCTATTCATTTTATTTTATTTCTTTTTCAAGGTCAACGCTCTGGATCCATCTAAGGTTTTGGGACCCTCGTATCTCAGTAATGGAGCCATTTCAACCCCCAAAATATTATTTCTGAGTTCCTTTTTGTGATTTCCATCACAAATTCGATTTCAAGGGAGTCATTTTTCCTATGATCGAGCCTCAGAGCTTAATTTCGTTCACTACAAAGGGGTTTTTGTTTTGAGGGTTTTTCTGTTTTGTTTCTTTTTGAAGGCCTCTTCTTTGGGAGCCATCCATGGTTTTGGGACCATCATATCTCAGTACCAGAGCCATTCCAACCGTGAGCTCCATTGGTGTTTCTCTAAGGTCGCGATGGTTTTTCCATTACCTTATTTAACAGAAGACATCATGAATTCTGGGAGATTTTTATTGGAATATGGGAATGCAGGGCTGAAACAGCGTCAGTTAAGATCCTTTACAAGCACATGCACTGATTTTTGGTATTGTTAAATTTAACATTGAATTTGAAAATCTTATTCTAGGTTTTAGGAAGGATACCCAAGATCCAAATTGCACAAAGTGAGATTCCCCATTCAAGCCTTCAACCTTTGCTTGATCTCCATTAATTTAGCCAAACTCAGATCATAACATTCTCAATATAATTGTCTCTGTCTTATCCACATATCAATTGCAGAACAATCAAGTGTCATTGCATTTGTTCACAAAACTCATTGCCCCTCTCAAATGCAAGGCTGAATTATTGTTCGACCCAACAGTTCTTCAAATGTTTACACCATAATGGCATGATCTATAGGCTCTCACATCATGCATATAGTTCTCCCACTTCTACGGTATACTCAAGTAAAAAAAAAAATCCTAAACAATTACTTCACGGAAGTGTACAACCCTTCTTTTTATGCAATGTACCTACCCACATCCTTATTATGTATCTGCGATGTGGACCTACTATGCAATGTCTCCAACTTAGTGGTGTCCATGGTATAATGTATATGGTGTTTCATGATGATAGTGCTCGGATATCCCAACAAAATGGAAAATGAGCTCGTTCAACCCTATTATAAATGAACCCTATTATCACTTAGGAGCTGATATTCCTTTCCCATTTGTGGCCAAATTCCACCTCGAACAGCTCATATGATGGAGCTGATATTTTTATTGGATTCCTCTTTCCGAGAGGTGTAGGATTGATCTAAAGATCATCTCATTTTAACATGTACAAATGGAATTATGAATTTATTTTATTTATGGACAAATTCTCAAGGTCGACCAGTAAACTAATGTAGGCTCACAAGCCCACAAGACATGTCTTTTCATCCTCAACGTTGCATATAAATAGAAGGAGCATCTTCCTCATTTTCTCTCTCATCTTCACACACCTCTCTCTCCTCATCTGATTGGGTATAAATTTTTGGGCAACCTCTCCCTCCACACGTGCGAAGAAGAAGACTGTAATTTTCTGTTTGGGTGTTGATCGAATTGCAGGAGGGTTTGACCAGCATTGACTGGGTAGCTGTTGAATTGATTTGATTGTGTTTTTCTTGAGGATATTTCTATTTGGGCAGGCTGCATTTCTGGGCATAGAAATCGAGGCAATCTGAGTTGTTTGACTAGCATTTATTGCAGAAGGGTTTGACCACATGTTTGACTCTGCATTGACCAAGTTTTACTAAGTTTTTCGACACTATTTTGGGCTGATTCGGATGACTATTGGAGTCAAGTTGACTGGGTTTGACTGAGATGTTTTGGAGGAGAAATTTTGCCTTGTTGACCAATGTTGACTTTATGGTTAGGGTTTCCTGTGGTTGTTTTTTGACTAGACATATTTGACTTTGATTGGGCAAGTCAATTTTTCATATTGTGTTCTCTCTCTCTACTAAACTTTTGAAGAATAATAAGAAGACTTGATCAAAGGTTTCCCCACATTAGGGTTTGTCCCTCGCATGGGCCACATCTTGTGTCCTCTTGTCTTGGTTTGTCTTCTACTATTTTTATTTATGTTCTATCTTCATTTACTGTCATGTTAATGTGATTTCTAATATGGAAATTGATATTGGGCTAGTAACAAAATTGAAGTAAATTGCTCTTAAGCATAGAACATACCATTGTTATCTAAAACTAACACAGAATTAGAGCTGAGGTGAAGACAAAGCCCAAGCAAGAGTGAGAAGAGAAATCACTGAGGATTTTTGGACAAGGAAAAGAGTCAATGGCCTCCACATCTTACTTCAAGCTCAATGATAAGTCTGATTATCATGCATGGAAAATGTCTCTTGATTTGACTTTGGAAGAGCAGGATGTTATGGACTATGTGCTAGGAAAGATCACTGAACCTCCTTCAAATGCAACAGTTGCAACTAAGAAAAACTACAAGAAAGCTGAAATTAAAGAAAAAAGATCATCAGGGATTCTATTAACAATCATTTGGTTGCATACATCTCTGATTTCAACACATCTAAGGAGATGTATGACAGGTTGGTTAGCATGTTCAAAGCTAACAATGCAAACCAATTTCTCTTTCTCAAGAACAAATTGAAGGACATAAAGAAGGAAAGAGGTGAAGATATTTAATCCTACCTCATGAGGATTACCGAAATAAAAAATGATCTTCTTTCGATTGGAGAAGCTATTATTGATAGGGAGATCATTCTCATTGCCCTTGGAGGACTCCCTCATGAATGGCATGTGTTCAACACTACTATTCTCAACAATGACAAGATTCCAAGTTTTGAAGAATTTATGAGTAGATGTTCTCAAGAAGAGACAACGATGATGGAAATGGATATTACTTCAAATAGAAATGATCTTACTGCATTCTCTTCTCATGCTAAAAAGAAGAACAATGCAGGTTCAAAGAAGCAATATCAAGGAATACCGGGATTCAAAAATGGAAGGAAGGGAAGATGCTTCATTTGCAACAAATTTGGCCACTATGCTAGGGAGTGTTCTAATAGAAGGGATACACCTCATGATGATGACAACCACAAACAATTTCAAAGGCAACAACAATCAAAGGATTGACAGATTCAACAACGAAGGAAAAAGGAATGATCCCACTACTCAACATGGAAATGGTTGACCTCCCAAAAGATCAAGAAGCTCCAGTATGATGAATCTAATGCTGTTGATAAAAAGCAAAAATAATTTTATCTTACATCCTCCCTCTCTACTGCCTCTCCTCCAGATACTTTGGGAAATTGGTTGATTGATAGTGGTGCCTCAAGGCACTTCAATGGGTATAAGGAAGCTCTTTCAAATATGATAGAAAATTATACAAATTTGGAAATCATTCTTGGGGGCAATGCCACCTATCTAGTGAAGGGAGTTGGGAATGTTACTCTTCAATTGAATCAAGATAACACCATTCATCCACAAGAAGTACTATCTGTACCTGATCTAAAGAAGAACCAGGTATCTATCTCGGCAATGGAAGACAAAGGATTCAAGGTGGAATTCATTGATGGAAAGGTACATGTTTGGAAAAGAAATTTCAAAGAAGCATTTACTCTTGGATTTAGGGTTGACAACCTATATCAAGTTGGAGGAAGTCCACTAGGAGCCATGTCTTGTGATACATCTCTTCAATCTAAATTATGGCACTACATGTTTGCTCATCTTCATTATAAATCCCTACCTGATGCAAGGAAGTTGGTAACAGGTATGCTCGAATTTAAAGTAGAACATGAAGGTGTTTGTCAGGGATGTGTAGAAGGAAAACATACAAGGGGACCATTCCCATCAAGTGATAGCAAAACTACCAACATATTGCAATTGATTCATTATGATCTATTTGGTATGATGCTCATGAACTCTTTGGGAGGATATTTATATTATGCTATATTTGTGGATGACTTCTCTCACAAAACTTGGATATATTTCTTAAAGAAGAAGGATGAAGTATTCTCATGGTTTCGTTCTTTCAAAGCCTTGGTAAAAAATCAAAGCGGGAAGAATATCAAAATCCCGAGGACTGATAATGGAACCGAATATGAATCAAATGAGTTCAATGACTATTGTAGAGAATTTGGCATTAAGAGGGAGACTACTACCGCATATACTCTTGAGCAAAATGGTGTTGCTAAAAGGAAGAACCATTCTATTATAGAAGCCACTCATGTTATGCTTCATGATCAAAGCCTTCCGAATTTCTTATGGGTCGAAGCTTCCAACTCTATTGTGTACATTCAAAATAGATGCCCTCATCAAGTGTTGGACTCCAAAACTCCCAAAGAATTTTTCACTGGTAAGAAACTTGATGTTTCTCACTTTATAATTTTTGGTGGTCCTGTATAATTTCATGTGCCAAAAGAAAAGAGAAGCAAATTGGAAAAAAAACTGGGAAGAAAGGAACATTTGTGGGCTATAGTGAAACTTCTAAGACATATATAATCTATGTGCCTAGTCAAAGAGAAGTCGCGATAAGTAACGATGTCACCTTCAATGAAGATGTTTCCCTTGGTAATATTAGTCACCTTCCTATTCTAAGGAAGGACAAAGGAGAAGATTCAGGAAAACAGGGAGAACCGTAGGATGAGTCAATGCTTGATGTTGAAGGACTAATGGATCCCATTGATCCACCTCCTCATGATCCCTCCTCCTTGAAAAGGAGACCCTGATGGCTTAGGGAAACTCTCGAAGATACCAAGAAACATATTGCACCAAGGGGAACATTTTGTGAAAGTTAGAAGCCGAATAGGTACCAAGGGTACTTAACTGCCATGAGCACCATTGTTCAACTGAGCCTTGCACATTCGAAGAAGTTGTGAAGCACCAAGTTTAGAAGGATTCTATGAATGAAGAATATGAGTCAATTATGAATAATGATGTCTGGAATTTGGTCCCTAGACCTAAGGATAAGTCCGTTGTCACCTCAAAATGGCTCTACAAGATCAAGCATGGAGCTGATGGAAGTGCTGAAAAGTTCAAGGCCAGGTTTGTTGCTTGAGGCTTCTCTCAAAAGGAAGGTGTGGACTAAGATGAGATATTTTCACATGTTTCCTAATATACCACCATCTATTTGATTATAGCCCTTTCTGCCTCACAAGGATGGAATCTTCACCAGATGGATGTCAAAATTGCCTTCTTACATGGGTCAATTAAGGAGGAAGTCTATGTAGAACAACTTGAGGGGTTCAGAGTTCAATATCGTCAGACACATGTATGTAGGTTGAAGAAATCCCTCTATGGGTTGATGCAAACTCCTCGATCTTGGTATGAGAGGATTGAAAACTATCTAAAGAAGCTGGGATTTACAAGAAGTGAAGCTAATCTAAACCTTTACTTTAAGGTTGAGAATGATAGACCTCTCATCTTAGTACTTTATGTGGACGATCTCTTTCTGATAGGTGTAGACCCTCTTATTCATAAATGTAAGAGGGAGTTGGCTTCTAAATTTGAGATGAAGGACCTAGGACTGATGCATTATTTCCTAGGGTTGGAGGTCTAGCAAAAGCTAGGTGAGATTTTCCTTTCTGAAGGAAATACATTGTGAAACTACTTGAAAGATTTGGGATGATGGATTGCGAGTCTATGATTACTCCGATTGAACTTAACTTCAAGAAGTTATGTGAAAGTGTTGCTCGGCCCGATTTGGGAAATCCTTCTGAGTATCGCAAATCGTGGGGGCCCTGATGTTCTTGGTGAACTCCCATCTGTACATATATTTTATAGTGAATACATTGAGTCAGTTTATGGTCGAGTCTCATCACATACACTAGATTACTGCCAAGAATCTTGAGATATCTCTAGGCACAATCACCTATGGACTGAGATACACTACCGAGAATGTGAGGTTCCATGGTTATTCTGATGTTGACTGGGACGATAGTGTGGTGGATCGTAAGAGCACATCAGGATGTTACTTCTCTCTAGGTTCTACTTCGATATCCTGGACGAGTAGGAAGCAGAAGTCGGTTGCTTTGAGCACCGCTAAGGCTAAATATATTGTTGCTAATATGGCCTCCTTTGAAGCTATTTGGTTGAGGAAGCTCTTTAGTGAGTTGTTTGGACATGTGTTGGATACCACTGTGATCTATCACAACAACCAAAGTAGTATTCGTCTTTATGCGAATCCCATGTTTCATGATTGCTCCAAGCATATTGATATCGGGTACCACTTTATTTGGGATATGGTACAATGGGGAGAAATAAGGCTATGTCATATTGGGACTGATGATCAGGTTGTAGATATTCTTACGAAGCCCCTAGGGAAGGTCAAATTCTTAACCTTCCATGAATGACTTGGATTCATGGAGAGACCCTCTTATGAGGGTCCCATTTGATTTGGATATTGAGCTCTGGGAGCTCCAGGGGGCTTTGGGTTCTTCTTAGAGTGATGAACAACCATAGGGTGAGTGGTTCACCTTCCCCTAGTGGTGTGTTGTGTATAGGGTGAGTGGTTCACCTTCCCGTGTGATACCCCATGTTGATATATGCATAGGATGAGTGGTTCACCTTCTCCTATGGCATATGAGCAAGATGAGTGATTCACCTTCTTCTGCCGATACATCCTACCCATGCAGTCTGGGACTCATGGGAAGTACCTCTCATCTAGCCAATAAGTAGGGAAATGAGGATAGGGACCATAGTACTACCGATGGATGCATCATGTACTACTGTACTCCCTATGCTAGGATGTTTGATATTGATCTAGGATCAATGAAGGCTAACTTCGGGTCAGTGGAGATTAGTATGATACACTCTCGATTATTGGAGACTGACTTCAGGTCAGTGGATAATGGTATGACACATTCTCAATCATTTCTTCTTCATTATTTCTTCATGGTTTAGTACAACAAATCAGAGCAAAAATGAATGGTACAAATTGTTAGATGGTTTGGCAGGTGGAGTTATTCCTAGTTGAGAGGGACCTTGGAAAGCTCATATGATGGAGCTGATACTTTTATTGGATTCCTCTTTCCAAGAGGTGTAGGACTGATGTAAACATCATCTCATTCTGACATGTAAAAATGGAATTATGAATTTGTTTTGTTAATGGACAAATTGTCAAGGTTGACCAACAAAATAATGTAGTCTCACAAGCCCACAAGACATGTCTTTCATCCTCAACGTTGCATATAAATATAATGAACCTCTTCCTCATTTTCTCACTCATATTCACACATATCTCTCTCTCCTCATTTGATTGGGTAAAGATTTTTGGGCAACCTCTCTCTCCACACGTGTGAAGAATAACACTGTAATTTTATGTTTGGGCATTGATCTAATTGCAAGAAGGTTTGACCAACATTGAAAAGTAGTTTTTGACTTTATTTGACTGCATTTTTCTTGAGGATATTTCTATTTGGGCAGGCCGCATTTCTAGGCATGGAAATTAGTGAATCTGAGTTGTTTGACTAGAGTTGACTGCAGGAGAGTTTGACTCTGCGTTGACCAATTTTGACTTAGCTTTTTGGGAATATTTTGGATTAATTCAGATGACTGTTAGAGGCTGAGTTGACTGGGTTTGATAAAGCTGTTTCGGAGAAGAAATTTTTCCCTATTGACCAACATTGAATTTCTGGTTAGGGCTTCCTGTGGTTGTTATTTGACTAGATAGATTTGACTTTGATCGGGCAAGTGAATTCTCCATATTGTACTCTCTCTCTCTACTGAAATTTTTAAGAATAATAAGATGACTTTGATCAAAGGGTTTCCCCACATTGGGGTTTGTCCTTAGCATGTGCCACATCTTGTGTCCTCTTGTCTTGGCTTATCTTGATCCAAGTAGATATTGGTGGCCACACACCTATTCCACCTAGACCCCCCCGTCAGTTTCATATGTTTCCTTCTTCATTTCAACATTTACTATTTTTAGCATTTTTTTGGGTCCTGAACTTCCAAAGCAGTTTTGACCCCCTAAACAGATTTTTTTTGGGGTTTGCAGTAGGCCCATCACCATAGGTATGGGCCTGTGATGAAACTTGTAGTACTTGGTGAGAACTTTCTAACAAGGTATCATACGCACCAAACATAGATAATATGACCAAGTTACGACCCCGGGAAGTTGGCTGCCCAACTAACCCCAACGAGGCCCACAAACTCTTAGCATTACATCTCCTAGGGTTATGGTTTTGGTTGTTTAGGGTTTTCTCATGTTTTCCAATAATAAATAGTCCCTTGAGCCTCATTGTAACATAGTTCAGAGGCTTGTAGCCGCCACATCTCTTCTCAAAGATAAGCTACCATCGCTCGAGCTATCTTATTTCCATTATGTTTGTAAGCATATTTCAATATTTTTTTATTAATGAAATGAAGTGTTTTTCTGCTAGATCTCTTTGTTTATGATTATACGTGTAAGTTGTTGTGTTCTTGTTTAAGTTCAGATTAGTGGTATTAGAGTGATCTGCTCTTTCTTTGTTTTCTTTGCATGCCCCCAACAGGTCAGGGTATAAGGAGTGAGGGCTTGATCTGGTTGAATCATTGCAAGATCAACCTCATAAAACCCAATGACCTCCCATGGTGGAAGAAAAGAAAGACGAGGGGGCAGGATATCCTTTCAAAATGTTGCTTGAGGAAGCCCTCGAGTAATAGAGGGATGTGATGATGGATAATTTTTCCTAGATCTTTTGACGACTACCCATAGGCGATGCATCTTCATCCAACAGCCACTCTGGAGGTGCCACTCCTTTTAAGGTACAAGTTAACTTCGATATTCCCATATTTGAAGGCCTGATACATGCAGACACTGTAGATAAATTGTTAAATGTATTGGAAGGATATTTTTTAGTTCATGACTTTTCCAATCGGGAAAAGATTACTTTTTCACTTCTTAAAGGCACGCCATATGTCAAGGATTTGTGGGAAACCTATTGTGAAGAAAGGGACGAGAGTGAACCCTCTTTGTTTTCAGCCTCACCCACTTGGAATTCCTTCTGAGATGCCATCAAGGAACAATATTACCCTGTCGGGAGATATGAAAAAAAATACATAAAGTGGGCCACGCTGCGGCAGGGAAGGGACCAAGATGTGCCAGAGTTAACAAATACTTTCCATACCCTTTGCACGAAGCTAAGTATCAAGGATAATAAGCAGAATTTGGTGCTCAAGTACCGCGGCTGTTTACAAAAGTACATCTAGGATGAGATGGAGTTCTTGGACATTTCCTCTCTCAACACGGTGTATCAGTACGATGTCAAGATTGAGCAGAAGTTTAAATAGAAGAAGCGAAACTTTGGATCTGATAATCCAAATCAAGGAAAAGGCACCCCCAAACCATAGAACAAAGGGCCAAGCCAAGGCGATGCTACCCAGGAAAACCTACCGAAGTCCTAAGCAAATAACACCCTTAAGACAAAGAAGGACACGGGAAAATGGTGTGAGTTTCATAAGAGCTCCACTTAAAATACAAGAGAGTGTTAGGCTAAGAAGTCAATGGTGGCCGAGTTGAAGGCTTTTGAATCAGATGCCGGTTCCGACTCTAAATCATAACCCGATAAGGGAACTGACAAAGGGAAGAAGATCATCGATGCGGAGCCCAATGCCATTGTGGCCACCACTAAGATCCAAAAGATTGATCCTGAAGATCCGGATGAGGGGGAATGCCTCTTCCACTCATAGATGTGGGTGAAGGGTTCTCCGATGCAGTTCAATGTCGATAACGGGAGCCAAAAGAACCTCATTTCAATAGAGGTTGTGAAGCGGTCGGGCCTAAATACTATTGAACATCCACATTCGTAAACCATCGGGTGGCTTCACCAAGGACAAGATCTTCGTGTCAGCCAACAGTGTCGCCTTCCCTATAGCATCAAGCCCTTCACTGATGAGGCATTGTGTGACGTTGTTCCTCTTGAATTTTGCGATGTATTGTTATGAAAATCATACTTGTGGAAGCGACATGTTGTATATGATTCTAGATCTCGCTCTTTGATTATTACTTTGGCTAATAAGTTGTACAGGATACCGAAGGTAGCCCCACCTACCACCATCTCTTTGATCACTGCAAAGAAATGCGGTAAGATCATTTCCCAGACCAAGAAATTTGTTTTCCTTATGATTCGCCCCCAGGGAAAGAACAAGGTTGTGGCCACAGCTTCTAGGAAGGGCTCCTCTACACAGCAGCAGTAGATGGACAAGGTTGTGGAGGAGTATAGGAATATTTTTGCCTCACCCACAGGGGTGCCTCTGCACTGTCAGGTTAAGCACTCCATCGATCTAACCCCGGGCCTGACGCTACCTAATAGACTGATATATTGACGCTCTGTGTCCTAGAGAATGATGAGATTAAGAGGAATATTTAGGAACTATTGTAGAAAGGGCACATCAGTCCAAGCTCATCACCTAAGGATGGGACCTGGAGGCTCTGTATTGAATATCGAGCACTAAACAAGATCACTATCTGGAATAGGTACCCAATTCGGTGGATTGATGACCTTCTGAACCATCTCAACAGGGACAAATATTTCAGCAAGATTGACTTCAAGTCAAGTTATCACCAGGTGCTTATCGAACCCTCCAATGTGTGGAAGATTACCTTAAAATCTAAGGAGGGCCTTTTCAAATGGTTGGTCATGCCATTCGGGTTGATGAATTCCCCGAAAACCTTCATGATACTGATGGACGACATTTTATGACCCTTCACCAATGCATTCGTGGTGGTGTATTTAGATGACATATTGATCTTCAGCCAGAGTTGGGAAGAGAACCTCCACCACATTCGACAGGTTCTTTAAACCCTACGCCAACACAAACTATGTGCTAAATTGGAGAAGTGCACCTTTGGCCTAACCCAAGTTCAATATCTGGGGTACATCATTGATGAGGATGGTGTACATGTGGACCCATCCAAGATACAAGTCATTCGGGATTGGCCAACCCCAACCACCCTAACAAAGCTCTACAGCTTTTTGGGTCTTACCAATTTCTACTGTAGGTTCATGTTGGGGTTCTCTCATATCACTTGGCCTTTAAGTCAAGTCACCAAAGGTGGAGCGAAAGACATGTTTTTTTGGATGAAAACAAAAAGAAAGCATTCTACAAGTTGAAGAATTGCCTTTGTTTTACACCAATGCTCACATTACCAGACCTGCAACAACCATTTGAGATTGAGACATATGCCTTTGACTATGTTATTGGTGCAGTTCTTACCTAGCATGGGCATCGAGTGGCTTACTCGAGTGAAACACTTTCAGACACAGTCCGAAAGTACCCCACTTATGACAAAGAAATGTATTCCATTGTGCAGGCTTTCCGTCAAGGGAAGCATTACATTATGGGGAAGGAAACAGTTATCCACACAAACCACTGACCTCTAGAGTTCATACAGACACAAGGGAAGTTGTAGAACGATTGCCATAAGAAATGGTCCACCTATCTGCAACAGTTCCATTTGAACATTAAGTATAAGAAGGGAAACACTAATAACGTCGCTGATTGCCTCAGTTGACCACTGGTCATGGCATTGATCGCTATGCTCAACTCCTGTGGGCATGAGACATCGGGGTGGCCACATCTTTACAAGAGCGATCCAGAATTTGGCAGCATATACTAGACACTCCTGAAAGGGAGCAAGTTCCAAATTTTCACCTCCAAGATGCAATGTTATGCCACCTGGGACACATTTGCATTCCTTCAAGTGAGTGTTCCAAGATGATTTGGGAGGTGCACTACAATTGGGTCACTGGACATTTCAGAGTAGATAAAATAGTGGCAGTATTGAAAAAGTATTTTTATTGGTGGAAACGTTTTCAGGATGTTGGGAAGTACATTAGATCCTGCACTACCTGCACCATTACCAAACCAACCATCAAGAAAAAAGGCCTATATGCTCCTCTCCCTACTCCTAGCTAACCTTGGGGATTTGTCTCTCTGGATTACATGTCAAGCCTTCCTTCTACTAAGCACAACAATGATTACGTTTTCATGGCCGTCGACAAATTCTCTAAGATGGCCATCATGGCAGCCTACAAGAAGAGTATCACAGTAGAGGCCACTACTAAGATCTTATTTGAGCAAGTGTGGGTACACTTTGGGATCCCATAGTACATTGTCTCATATCGAGACAACAGATTCCTGAGTGCATTTTGGTCAAGTCTCTAGTCGATGCTCGATACAAAACTTACTAAGTCCATGACTTTCCATCCCCAAACTAATGGCCAAACAAAGGTTGTCAACAAGATGATCGTACACATTCTACGCATGTACAACTCAAAGCATCCATGCACCTGGGATGAAAGTCTCCCCTATGTCCAACAAAACTACAACAGAGCTCTCCACATCTCAACAGACCACAGTCCCTTTCAGGTAGGGTTTGGATTTCAACCATTATGCCCCATTGATGTGGCCATACCATTTGCAGCCACTCAGGTAGATTCGGCTCTCATTCAGTCTGAAGTTGAAATGGTTAACAAATCCATTGAGCTCATTCAACACATCTGCCAACAGGTCCATGATATATTAGATAAAGGCAATGCTAAGTACAAGTAGTGTGATGATCAACATTGAGTGCACACAAATTCCAGGTGGGTGATAAAGTTTGGCTACATTTGCAGAAGGAGCGCCTTGTTGGACCCCACCGCAAGCTTCGTCCACTCCAATATGGGCCATACACCATCACTAAGGCTATTGGCGAAAATGCCTTTGAGCTCAACATCCCTCTGTTCCTTGGTCTATACCCAGTGTTCAATGTAGATCTCCTTCGGTCATACCTTCCACCATTGTTAGATGCAGCTAACATTGCAGAACATCTCACACCAACAGAGCTCAACCTGAACTGCATGGAATAGGCCACAACTAATCAGATCATGGAAAAACAAATCAAGAACACTTGCCAACAAAGTATACAGTTATATCAAGTTGTTAAAGTAGGCCAACTCCTTCACCGGGGCCAGTGGTTCACCAAGGACCAAGTTCAACAAAAAATTCCTCACCTCATGGAGGCTCTACACGCAATGGGGACCATTGCTTCCTAAGGGGGGAGGAATGATCTATTCCATGTAGACCCCCGAGTCAATTTCATATGTTTCCTTGTTCATTTTAGCATTTACTATGTTCAACAATTTTTCGGGTCCTGAACTTCCGGAGTATTTTTGACCCCCTAAACGGCGTTTTTTTGGAATCTGCAATAGGCCTGTTGTAGAAAATATTGTAGATTCACAAGCTAATGCAATTTTCTAAAGAAATAGACAAGAATCTACGCATACTCTTTACAACGGAAACCCATAAACATTGAGAAAACAATAATCAATAGAGGAACAGAATCAAATGCACAACACAATAAATATCCGGGGAAAGCCACAACTCAAAACCCCACTATCTGTTTTGTATTAATCCAGAAAATCAAGATGAAATTACAACTCTTGTTCTCTCTAGAACAATCCCAACACTTAACAAATTCAATCTCCAAGTCATAAGAAAGCTCAAGGCCAAAGCTTAGCCTCTCCACAATCTCTCCAAGTATATATTCCAATGTGTAATTCCTATGGAGAATAACTTGTATTTAAAGGGAAATAAAGCCTCTAAAATATCGCAATCCCTTAAGGATCAATTCCTGATTTCATGCACTGTTAGTGCAACTCAGAAAAATCTAAAACAAATAACACAATGTCCCTGCACTCTAGGCTCAACTAGGTCTTTCTCAGAATTGACATGCATGAGTTTCTGATGAGTAAATATTTAGTTAACTAGAGTAGTACTAATGGAGTTCATTAGTGTCACCACTGATTGTTAACTCACTATTAGTTCTCTCAATCAGTTTGAGAACTAATTTAACTGAACTGACTCATTAAACTGAGTCTTCTATTTTACAACTCACGATTAACTCACACTAGAATCCTACAAAGTAGGGATAACATATACATGACTTCGAAAAGACTTCCAACTCTTTGTTTATGATTATACCTGTAAGTTGTTGCATTCCTGCTTAAGTCCAAATCATATCTTCTATTGTTTTTATTTATGTTCTATCTTCATTTATTGTCATGTTAATGTGATTGCTAATCTGGAAATTGATATTGGGCTAGTAAGAAAATTGAAGTACTTTTCTCTTAAGCATAGAACATACCATTGTTATCTAAACTTAACACAGTCACATGGACTTATATGAATTTATCCACCAATCGCAAGCTATATAAGTGTTGACTTCAAAGAGAACAAGTTCGACCCACATCTGAGCTTATTGTGTTAGTAGAAGATGTCAATATTTTTGCCATAGGTTATTATTCCTAGTTGTTTGAGGTCATATTACATTTTACTGCTACCATAATCAACCTTTGTTATATTTCAATGACATAAACTCTATTTCTACCATAATATCTTTGTTTCTACTAGTACTGCCAAATTTGAAATCGAAATCGATCCTCTCACTAAAGCAAACCTCATTGATCTGCCCATGGAGATCAGAATGCATTACTGTTTACGAGTATCAATCAACAAGTCAAGTTGTGGCAAGTGTTTGATTATTATGGTGCATCATAATTCAAAAGCATCAGCCACACTACGGGTATACAAGACAAACTACCAAGCTTTTCATCGATATCAACTATGTTATATATATGAAAAGGCTTTATGTTGCGAGTAGAACTACTTGCCCTAGAACACAAACCCCAAATCAGAATGAAACTTGTATGTTATAATTCCTTTCACGAGTTTGTTTATATACTTGAATTTAGTGGCTGCTCTTTCAACCTAGATGCTCTGAAACCATATTTATTTTTCATTATTTTCTAACTTGGAAACAAAATGAGATATTTTTTAATTTTTTAATATTTTCCAAGTCTTCTCGTGTCTGCCAATAGTATGCTCACTAAATATTTTTCTAGTACGAGTTGTGCAACATTTATTTCAATACCATTTGTTGTTGTGGATTTATTTTGTCTTTTCTATTTTGTGTTTCTTGATTCAATAATTTGTGGATATTTTTTTATTGCTAAAAGCTAAAATGACGTTATCTTAGTTTTTTTAACTAGAAAAAGATTAGTAGTTGCTCTAAATTTCATTGTATTCACTATGATATCTAAATATTTTCTAAGCATCCTTGTTTTTCCTCAATATTCCTTGGATGTATTTTATCCCAATGTCTTAGATCCACATGTTAACACTGTAGTAACAAAGATTTCAAAATTCTCTTGCTTTCTGCTCAATATCCAAACTTCTATCTGGTTGCACTTATAAAACCTTCCCAGTGTATATCTCTCTATATATTTCATTTCCAATTTAAGATAGTTTGAAAACGAACTTCTAGAGATAGTTAGGACTTTTAAAACCTAAAAATATCACCAACAACCCCTACCCCTACCATCCCCTTCTATTTATGCCTTCCCTTAAAAAAAAAACCATAAATATAAATTAAATGCTAAATTTTCAAGGAATGAGTTATTTTTTTCAATTTTTTTTTTGGTTCCTGAGGCTAAATTTTTTATAAAATTTTAAATGAAATGCATGTTTTTATATCTATGATATGTATACTTCCATATTGAAGCATTATTGCATTTTTTCTGAACATAATCATATGCAATAATATTTGTATTTTAGTCTTGCTAACACTTATGGTCGCTAAATGTCCATATATTGATTTCAGGCCTTGGATTTTGTTGTGGAACTGTGCAAGAGTTTGTATCTATTGCCTTAAAATCACTTAAACAATTGAAATAGTCGCAAAAATGGTAGAGTTTTTTCCAAACAAGGTAATCTTTGTCGGTGAGGATACCAAGGATGTCAAATTTTGGACTAAAGGACATGTTAACTAACTAGGGTGTAAATAAATTTAGGGGCATTTGTGTAGGCTATCAATTGAGGGGGTTGAATACAATATTTTTCAATTCAAATTTGTATTCCTCATCATGCAATTATGCATTATGCTTCATCTCATAGTTATATAACTTGTTTAGGTAGCTCGTTGGGCTTCCCACAAAGTATTTAAAATAAATAATTCTTTCTCTTTTTCTATTTCTTTCAAGTCCTTGTAGTCTTTTTGTAAGTTCCTTATCTCTGTGCTACACTAACTTGTTTTCACGTTGGAAAGAATCTCCCTTCAAGCTATCAAACTCTCTTTTTTAGGCCCAAAACCTTCCTTATATTCTACCTAACCATGTTTATAATGGGAAAATAATATGGTCTAACTACTCTAGAAATGCACAATTGGAATAGGTAATGGTAAGTCCAAATGTCTCTTCAGTAAGATAAATCCCTAACCAAATATGCAGAAGCTTTAAAATAATTAATTCTTTCTCTTTTTTTATATTTCTTTCAAGTCCTTGTAGTCTTTCTGTAAATTCCTTATCTATGTGTTGTGCCAACTTGTTTTCAAGTTGGAAATAATCTCCCTTCAAGCTATCAAACTCCCTTTTTAAGGCCCGAAACGTTCCCTATATTCTACCTAACCATGTTTGCAGTGGGAAAATGATATGGTCTAACTACTCTGGAAATACACAATTGGAGTAGGTAATGGCGATGCCAAATGTCTCTTCAGTAAGATAAAGTCCCAACCAAATCTACAAAAGAGATTCAATTTGAAGGGAAGAAGGGAATGAAGGATTTTATAGGGAAGGGATTAAAAACCATATTGTTTTCCATGAACTATAACGATTGACATTCATGGTTTCCTTGTGGTGCCTTAATTAGTTGCTCAACTACAACATTCAAATTATACTTTATTTAGGTGAAATCAATTTGGAAGCCATTTTTTTAATTGATTTTCATGGTATAATTTTAGAGTTATATCATTGGATTTCATTGATTTTATAAATAAATAGGAATCTTGCATATACCAGAGATTAATTATTCCTCTTGTTTATGTTGGTTCCAACCCTTTAAACATTGTTGAATTTCTTCACAAAGTTTATTAGTGAAGACCTTGAGACCCCAATTGTAAGATTTTTTAAGATTACCTTCTAGGTCTGACACAATCCCCCTTGCATTGTCCTTGCTATATCTCTTTTAGTTGTTACACTAGAAAAAACAACACTTGGTGCATTAAGGTAAATTACTTTTCAAATTCAATGCTTTTAATTTTCTTTGACGATTCAATTCTCAAGAACCTTTGAGTTACTAATTCTAGGATGAACCATATTGTGAGTCAGTGAGCTGTCAAGTATCCATTCATTCTCTCCATTGATAGCTCATTGACATTGAAGAACACATTTTTCAAGATAGGTATTTTAATATTAAAAGTAAGAACATGTGATATTTTGGCTCAAAGGTTATGATATACCCACCTTGAAGTATCTTCATAGTTCTTTGGATAGAAATAAGTTGCATGTTAACAGGTCATCAATTCGCTAATTGCTTCTCTCATTCGATGGATTGTAGGTACAACCAAATAGGGACCTATCATATCTATCTTCATTGAGTGAGGGAAGTTCAGGTAGAGTGGAGGAAAGTTAGATATCTATTACTTCTAATAGAAAAAGATCAACTAGAGGTGATAACATCATAAGAAAATTTCGTAGACACATTGCTTTTTTTCTTGTTGAAGGGGGGTCATATTATTATGATGCTAAGAGAATAGATGACATCAAGGTTCCCTTGAGGTACAAACATATAGTGAAATGATGGGTACCTAAGGACCTTCCTCAAGAAAGCATTGTTTTTTGTCTCAACGAGAGGATATATTACATTGCTCCATCATTATTACATGGTTTGGTTTTATTTTCCATGGATGGCATAAATTTTTGTAACAATGGATTAACTAAATTTATGGAGTATGTGGGACCACATTACAATCACAATGATTGGATGCAGTTGGTCCAATATACATGAGACATGTGGAGATACAGAGTGGAAACACATTATATAAAAATAAGAGACAATAATAAAAATAAAGGAGAGTCTATTTATATTGATGGAAGGCCAAAAGCATCGGGAAATATTGCAGGGTTTATAAGAAGTACACAACCCGGGACAACAAATAAGCAACCTAGTTGCATATTTGAGGGACATGAAGGAAACCATGTATTTGTATGAGCAATAAAATCAATAGTTGCATAAGAAGAGTTGATGATCCATTACACCTTGAATAAAATAGATACAATCAACATTGCTATTATGGGAGTGGTACATAACCTCTCATTAATGATTCTTATATTTTATGTTTATCATTTAAAAGGACTAGTTCTATGAAAGAACATATGAAAGAACTAGTTCCATGGCCTATCCTTGAATTACATCTTTATATCATAGCATTGATGGCATTGATTTTCACCTTTTTGGAGATAAAACAAATGAATTTGATGTTGAAGTTTGGGGGATGTCTAGATGTGATTTCAGCCACCTACTATCAAAATTTCATGGCCAATGAACATTGTATGACTAACCTATCAAAAAATTATATCTATTTTCATTTTGCATTTTGGAGGGGTAAATAAATGAATCTATGTATAACTTTTTTATAATAATGTTTATATATTGACCAACTAACCAAAGTCGAAATTTTGTCTTCATCTTATTTATTATGTATTTATTAAGCCAAAAATTATATTATAATATGACTGGGTTAATCATGGAAAAGCACGAACAGAGTCACAACACGTAAATGATTAACAATTTTGATTTACATTGAATGTGAAATTGATTATTTGTTTAAATAATAAAAGATTTTCTTTTGTTGAAATATAATCTTTAGGGGACATGACCATGATGATGATGATTGGGCTAATGAGGAGGAGTTGTCCAATTCTCCCAACCCAATCGAAAATATCAATAAGTTTGTGGTTAAAGGGAATAAAAGGACTTGTTCATTTGATTCACATTAGAGATAAAACTCCTGAGTTTAGACATAGGATGGACATCTTGAACAAAGATCTTCAAAAATAACCATATTTTAAAGTGATTTTTTTATGTCATAAGTTGAATTATGAATCTTTTTTTATTATTTTCATTATCAAATCAAAAAATAAGTTCGATAGAGACACCACAACATCCGACCAACACGAGCCAATATATACCTACGAGGCTATTCACTTCTCCAACTTCGAGTGGTCATAGTCCCAATAGTCAGACTTGTTGAGAAATCCAAAGGGTGGAAGTTAATAAATTTATCTTGTTATGACATTATCCTGTGATTCTTTTCATTATTATTATTTTTTCTTTCGATTTATCTTTTCTTATCATCAAGACTAATGCCAAGAAACAAATAGAATAGGACACAAGATGTAGGTATGCAGCCAGGGAAAAACCCCACTCTAGGGGAAAGCCTGCTCAAAATTCTTCCTTAGTAGATTTATCTAGACCCTTACAACTTAGACTCAAGGCTGCCTCCATCCATCAAGTCAACCTTGTCATGATACTCACTAAGATAGCATTGAAATTTGTCCACTGTGATATCATCGAGACCTTCCCATTGTGGTAATATTGAGACCTTCTCACTATGGTAGCATCGAGACCTTCTCATTATTATAGCATCGGGACCTTCTTGTTGTAGTAGCATCAAAACCTTCATTTTGATGTATCACCGAAAATCTCCACTGTAATGCAATTTTTGTGGTCATTGTAATGCAATTTCATCTATGCAATTAACTGAGACTTGTCCACTATAATATCACCAAATAACATCGAAACTGTATCACTGTAATAGAACCAAAACTGCCCACTATGATTGAATCTGATCTTCTACGGTTACTTGAAATTATCTCTGTAATTAGTCTGAGTTTCTGTGATGCGTAATGTGAAGACCTTATATGCATATATATAGTTTTTGTCCAATATAAATGAGCCAACATGAGTATTCGAACAATTGTGCCTTCATATAAGCCGACATGAGTTCATCTTATGGAAGTCGACTTGATGATGAGTCCTTTGAGAACAATAAGACTTTGATGGATGGAGGAGTCTTCAGGAAAAATTGACTTTGACAATACTAAAGCCTGCAATGGAGGCTTTAAATATAACAATTGACCAAAGCATGAAACCCATGCTTTAACAAGCCAATGCAATTAATAATAAAAATTATTTTTGCTTTCTTTTGACAAATATATTACATTTTGACTTCAATTACAATTATGAAGACCGAACCTAGTTACATTCTTCAACAAGACTAGGTCTACACCTTTGGCTGGGAACCATGAGCACACACCCCTAGAGGTAAACACACAACCAAATTCTGGAGGTGGTGATGAAGGTTGCCCTATTGTTCACACTATGGGTTCATTTCTTTGATCTTCATGTCTTATTAGCACAAGGATAATTCCATGCAAATTTTTGGTGAATGAGGAAATAATTCCAATAAAAACACCAAAAATCCTAGGTAATTTTTAATGTTTTACCAATTTCATGTTTCTATCTCAAATGTAAATCATCTAGATTATTATTTTGAAACTAATGATCGTATATTTTTGCATGTAAGAAACAACTTGTTTTATAAACACATGAATGACAAATCATTGTTTATATTTGTGCCCACCATATGCACAAGGTGGAATTCCCAAAATTCCAACTTGAAGAAAGAGCTTACGGACTACCTTGAAGTTGTATTTGGGGTAGATACCTTCAATAAAAGAGAAATCACCTCCATAGTCGACGACTATTTAAAATATATACGAAACATGTATATGGGTCACTTGGAAAAGAACTCTAGGTATGATCATCTTCCCATGATTTCTATAAGAGAATGGAAGGCCCTCATCGTTGATGTAGATGAGAAGAAAATGGGAAAAGAAGGAAAACCACCACCTGGTGCACCAAGGTAAGTTACATTTTCAATTTAATACTTCTAATTTTCCTTAGTTTTAAATAAAATTATGGTATATAACATACATGAAACTTTTCATAGGCTCCCCGACACTTCGAAAGCTACCAAGGCAAGGCTTGAGAAATATGGGAAACACAAACTAGGCTAGGGTAGTTATTCGAAGTTACAGGAGTGAGTTGTAAGTACCCAAACATCTTAACAATATTATTTGTTACATCATCTTCCAATTGTTTGGTAATTTCACTAGCCAATAACACAAATCAATACTCTTATGCATTGTATGGCGATGAGTTCAGATTCCAAGCCACAGAGAAAGACTTTCAACTTGGTTTCAAGTTCATCTTTCAAGTTTTTGTTGATCATCAAATAAGAATGGGACAAAATATAAGATCTAATTTGAAGGACATGATAAATAAAAATAAATCCACATTAACCTTTCATTACTTATAAAATACAATCATGTTTGATATTGTACATAAATTTAATGTGTTGCTTTGTTTTAAGGAGGGGAATAGTTGTCCATTGATAGTGTAGTGCAGCTAGAATGTGGTGCTCCCACGTAACCCCACAATATTGCTTGAGGTCATGCCCACAGTAGTAATTTTATGGTTGTGCTTACAAATTTTATGATGGTAATTTACAATTGTGTACTTATAAATTTTGTGCTTTGAATGGTAAAACAGTCGTACATCAGGATCCTCTACCAAAAGAGGACCAAAGGGAAACATTCTAACAATGTCGACTAGCGTACCAGGTAAATAATTACATTGCAAAGGTATTTTTTAGTATTAATGAACTACTTCAATGATATTTCCTTTGAATGTGTTCTTTGAATCATTCGGTTGCCTCACCTTTTCTTCATTTATAAAGAGGATCGCAATTAAAAATATTTAATTTCAAATGGTGTATTAATTATAATGTTTCACATTTCAAATCCAGAGCATGTAGAGAATTAGGCTAGACAAAAATAGGAACATATGGCCACATTTGAAACTAATTTTCCTACCTTGCTACTCAAGTAGTTTAAGAACACTCTAATGCTCTTTTTATTAATGAAATACTTGTGAAAAATAATAACAAAAAATATCAAGATGACATTTCTTTATTGTTGCAGTTGACTATCCACCCCTCTTGCAACAACCTCGACATCATGAGTACATGACTAGGTTGTCAAGAAGACTTCCAAAGGTCATAACAATCAATGGGGAAGAATAAACTAATGTACTCCTTTCTCATTAAATTTTAAAAAAAAAAAAAAATGAAAAAGAAATGATTGTAACAATGTAAACTTTGAAACGAGAACTGATGCAATTACCCATTTTTTTGAGGTAGCAAAAAAAACATCCAATTTTGAAAACTGTTGATTATGAATACGCTTTTTTTTAGCTTATTTTTGACACTTTAAATTTTCTTATGTATCAATTATAAACAATATTTTTTAAATGTTAGTCATTTTCATGCTGATTTTGAAACGTGTTGATGCAACATCAACCCTTTTTTTAGAGGGCTCATTTTTGACACTTTAAATTTTCTAATGTATTAAGTGTGGATATTTTTTTTTTAAATGTTGTTGACTTTTATGAGGATTTTGAAAAGTATCAAAAAAAAATTTAAAGACATTTTTGACACTAAAATTTCTTTTGTCCTGAGTATACACAATTGTATTTTAAATGTTGATTATTTAATAAATTTTCAAGTTGTCTTATTTCTCCTCTTGTTTTTTGTCTTAGGATGTTAGTTTTTTAAGGGTTTTTCAAACATGTTTTTTTTTTTGTTTTCCTTTGCAATGTTTTTTTATAATGGAATTTTTAAGTTTTTTTGCAAAAATAAAAAATAAAAAGAATAAATAACATATATATATATATATATATATATATATATATATATATATATATATATATATATATATATATATATATATATATATATATATATATGACAAAAAAAAACATAATTATCATGTAAAAGATAACAAATTAATAAAAAACATAATTAAATAAAAAATTTAAAAACATTAAAATATATATAACAAAAAAAAAACAAAAATGGTTCGGGGCCCTGGGTCTGGCCTTATCTTTTTGCAGTGAGACTCATAGGCGGGAAATCTTATGATTAGAGTAGTGGGATTCTCCTGTTGTATGATTGGACATTGGACGTGGGTTATCTTTAGGGTCCTACAAGTGAGGTGGATATCTAAGAGTTTGGAGGACAGAGTAATAGTTTCATAATAGCATAATAAAAGTGGTTCTTAAAGCCACTTAGATGGGGGTTGTGAGGTCGAGCTGTATTCGTGGTTGAAGGATGTGCGGGTGATATGACGAATTGACTAAACTGAAAGTATGGGGTCGGGTGGTTAGAGGGAGAGCAAGTTAAGAAATTTCGGATGAGCTGACTACTATTAGGTCAGGAAGTCGGAAGTGGCGAGGAACATGACATCATGAAGTAATAAACGGGTATGCCTTGACCACTCACCTATCTATTATGTTGATGGCCCCGTGGTGTACTGTCATGTGGAAATATACAATTGGTGATCACCGTTCTCTGTGAGCGAGAAAGGAAAGAATGTAAATGGATTTTATTCAGAGAAACTATAGATTGAATTTTCCGTTGAGGAAAATATAGACCAAGAGTTACCTTATTCAATCCTTCAAGTTGCTTCCCAGAGTGTAAACTATTTTTTTTTTAATTGATTATTGTCCAGACTGTAATTGTTTTTTTTTTTGTTTTTTAAATTTGGGTGATCATACATTCAGGAGTTATTTTGTTTTATGATTCATTTATTCTATTGCAACCTCAACTATACCCTAGTCGAGTGGTTTCATTGGGTTGGGTAGTTTGACATTTGGGCAATGCTGAGGTTGGGAAGTCAAGCAGATTATTTATAAAAACAAATCGTAGTCACATTGACTTGTTAGTCAGAAGGTTGGTAGTCAGGAGGCTATATTCTTTTTTCTTTTTTTACAATTCTTTTTTGAATCCGACCTCCAACTTAAGTCTTCAAAAAATAAAATATTTGTTGAAGGATTTTATTTTTATTCATTTTTTGATGCACAAAAGAAAAAAGGTTTCTTGTAAATCTAGTAACAAGAATGCAAATTATTCCACGAGTTTTTAAATAATATGTTTCATATCAAAAATTTAGAGAATAAACAAACAAATAAGACTAGACTTGGGTTTGTCTAACATGCTATGGAAATACTATATTATTTGCACAATTGCAATTATTTTCTTGACTATCAGGTCAATTATTGATTTCATGAGTGTAAATGTTATGTGACACTATAAATTCTTTCTAGAATTTCAGTAATTGATTCTCAAATCCCACATTTTCTATTTATTTGTGTCTACATGCATACTTAGAAATACATTTCTACATCTTTGTCCTTTGGTATCAATACCACTAAATAAGAACAGTTCTTTAGTTGCAATTGTATTGAGAGCTAAATAATTGATATAGACAAATATTATAACATAGTGTGGCAAGCAAACATATTGCAGCTCTTATATGAAAAAGACATGGATCGCTCTATGACAATTGTATTCAAATAAACTCGAGAAAATTACATATCTTGTGGAGACAACAAAATTGAAAGTATTTGGAAACTTGGAAATGCATTGCTAAATATGCAACAAATGTCAATTTGAAAAATAGTCCACATTGCTTTGTCATTTCCTTTGTATTCAACTTCTAGAAAAAAAATAAATCAAAAAAAAATTAAAAAAAAAAATCAAAATCATTAACACTACTCCAGTTGAAAAACAAACATATGTTCTAAAAATACCTATTTTGTTAGAACAAGAACACGATAACTCTAATTTCTCTAGTTGCAGATGTATTCAGAGCTCAAAACTTGACATAGCTGAATACAAGAACATAATAAATGACACAAAAATTTTTGGCAAAATGTGCAAGTATTGTTCCAACTCCTTGTGGTAGTTATGTGTATAATAACTTTTATCCTACACTTATGGGCACACGCAATGCCAAACCCGGGTTCAACATGAAATATGTTGCCACGTTGTGCTTCATCTCATAGGCATAAATGTTTTGATGGACATAATGGCACACATACATTACAAGAAACAATATTGCAACAAAAACTAATGGAATGTACCTTGCTGAGGAAACTTGTACAATAGTGCTGAAAAGAATAGTAACTTCATTGTTCCATATACAAAGATAAACATTACAAAAAGAAATAGATGAGTCTAGTATATTATAAGCATTACCAATGTGAACAATGATCAAGGGACAATTATGACAACAAGAATTGCTATGCTTGCATCCAATTTACATAGGGAATTGTTGACAAGTGAAAAAATGCTCTTGCAAGAAGCTTGTATTTCACCAATCAAAGTTCCAATTATATCTTTTTTCTTTTTCATATGGTTGTATACCTCCATGTAAAAAAGGTGTTGTTGTCTATATAAAACTAAAATTAAACTAAGATCTATAGTTCAATTGAGGCATTGATGGCTATCAATATAATATTTTGCAACATAACCAAAATTCTACATGTGGACATTTTCAACTACTCCTGTTACATAACACAATAGATATTGTAGTTGTAATAGATAAAGTAATTGTCCCATGCATTTGTCCATACCAATTCTCACTTGGAAACTTTGACATATTGTCAATCAAGAAAATCTTATTTGAACAAGGCTTGTTGATCTATGGACAAAATATCAATGACTGTTATGACTCTTTGTTTGAGTCTGTATGTACACTTTCACCATGTTTTGGTATGTCTAATATGAGAAAAGAAATTGTGCAAAATTTTTATAATTGTTTTATTTACAATGACAATAGAGCTACCAATTGCTTAGAATAACACGTGAATGCTAGAAACATTGAACAAGAGAAATTTATCAATGATTAACAAGTTTATATTATAAACTTATTAATGTCATATGCATATGGACATATAGAGGGAAAATGTTTTGAAATAAAATGGATATGTGAACTAATTTATGTTAACATATATATCTCTAATATCTAAACAAAAGAAGTTTTCTTGAGATTGTATTCATCAAATACTTGCTCCAAAGTCTTGCACCTTGTGAATATACCAATAGCCACATTACATGCACATTTATCCAATGATTTAACCAATCTAAATAGCAACAATTAAAGGATTTAAATGAGCTTAACGCCATGCATAATATCATAAGATTTAAAATCCTAATTGGAATTGAATATAGAAAATTGTACATATAAGTTTTGGCTTAATATTTAATTAGAAACTACAAAAATATTTTTGGATTTTCATTCTATTGAAACAAGGTTTTTGGTATTTTCCACAATATCTATACATGCATGATTTAAAATAAATAAATAACAATTTATATCTGGTAGAGAAGAGAAAATGTGTCTATATTTGAATATTAGACTGCAATGATTAACTATAAATAAGTAAATCTACAATTTTTTATTCCCAATCATAAAAATATGTAAAGTGAAAAATTGTCATAAGGAATATTAAACATAATGATCAAATATTAATTCAGAATCAAAGAAAATAAGCCATAAAGTAAAATCAAAGGCATTTATTAAGTAATTAAAATCATGTATAGGTGATCAGACACAAACATTGAAAATGGTTTTTAAAAAACCTGGTACTTCAAAATTTATTAAAAACATTGAAGTTTGTAGTCTTCATTTGTTATGGACCCTTTACACCAATGCATAAAGGTCTATAAATACTAAAAAATAATAAAATAGGTCTTGAGACATTAAAATAAACATATTTTCTGAAAGTAAATACTCAACTCTAAAAATATGTTTGTTCTATTGATATCTAGCAGGAAAGCAAGCATCCTTTCCTCTACTTCTGAATCTTCGTAATTGATACTAAGTAGCAGGTGAGGTGCATGTACTTGGATATAAGCTGCCTATTGTGAATATATCTCATACAGTGCAGAGAAATAAATGGAAGAAAATTGATTTATGTTAATCTGGAAAGTGGCAATTAATCCTTGTACCTTTTTCTTATTCTTCTGATATTTGATCTCAAACTTCGCAATAAGCTTGATTTGTTCAAAAGGCAGTCACAATTTTTTTTGGAAACTTTGTTGTTTCCAAACTTTAATGTTTTTTTATTTCTACCTAGTCCTCAACAACAAGATCTTTTGTATAGTATTTTAACTCTCTTGGAGTTTCTTCCTTTAATGACTTGCCACTTGATAAGTCAAATTCTTCTATAAAGCCTGTTCCGTTTTCCAAAATTGATAAACATTGCTCGTATGCCATTTGTATGCATGCTTTGATTTTTTTTTCTCTTTCTCCTTGCAACTTAAGGATGCAAGCATTAGTCTTTTATCTCTCTTAGAAACTTGTTGAATTTCAGTAGATTGAAATTCATTTTCCCAAGCAAGAATAGAAAAAAAAAATGTTTTTAAATGATTTGTCTTCTTCTACCAATGAATCAATTCTTTCATTTTAATCTTTAATTTCTTGATAAAATCTTGAGATTTTATCCATATTTTTATAGAAGTTTGGTTGATTCTTACATAAAATTAGACAAATTTTTAATGCTTCGTCCTTGAAAACTTCGAGACTCTGTGTTTCCTATTGATTCTCATTGAATTGGTATTTAAGAGATTTAATTTTCTCTTCTAATGCTATGATCATAATGGCATAAGTGTTTTTTGCTTCTTTCTTCTAGATACGGGTTTGATCTTGATGTAATTTTCTCAATTCCTGAATCTCGTGTTCATGTTTTGCATTTGCTTCTTTTAGTCATCTCTAAAAGTTCTTCTACAGGTTTTCTCTTTCTACAATAAATCCTTGAACTAAAGTGGTGGAATTTTGCTGCCAATTTTCTTCATTGAACAACTCATTTTTCTTCACTTTTCCCTCCAAAAACTTAATTTCCCACAAATTGTCATCATATGAAGTTGCAAGCTCATTCAAATGATATCGATTGTAATTAACAAAGGATCCTAAAGCTTGAGAAGATTCTTGAGCTTTACCGTCTCCCTAGTCCTACCAGTGGAATTCAAATGCATTCTCTAGAGTATCATGTGTTCCTTTTCTTTGTTCTTCTGATATCTGATTTTGTTTTAGCATTAAAACAATAATTTTTCAAAGAAGGAATTGTATTTTCATTTGGCTCTAACTCAGAGACCGGTTTAAACAAGAATGATTCCCAAGGAATCTTAGTATAAATTGGTGTTATTGATGCTTGAGGAGATATGGTAGATATAGTATCCAACTTGTTATATGATTCCATTTTTTCCTCATTTTCTTTGGTGTTGGTTTTAGTAGATACCTTTTTTTCTTTCTATTTATCTACTTCCATTTGTTTGACTTCTGTTGTTTCTGGTTTCTTTTGCTCTATGTTCTGTGGAGAATTGACGACAATAATCTCTTGTTTTGCTGATTTTTCTTTTTTTGGAGTTTTTACTCTTCTTGTACTTTCCTACTACTCTTTCAAGTTTTTTATTACTATGACTTCAACTTTTTTACTTGTGACAACAAAACTTTTTTTTTCAATTTCTACCGCTTTTTCCATTTGGTAAACAATAGAAGGTTCTGAAGTGAGTTCATTGAAATTAAACTACAAAAATTCAATAGACTTTAACTTTTTGAATGAAATGTTGACATGGAGAGCCTTTTCCTTTAGGAAATTTTCAAATAGATCATCTCTAAATTATTGCAATTGATGTCATGTTTGACTATCCAAGAGTTTGGCTCTTTAAACAACTTGCTAAAAATCATCAATGTTTATAAAAATATTATCAAAAGAGTTTCTAATGAATACATTTTTTTATATAACTGACTGTTATATAATGACTACCAATGACACCTTGAGGATCATAGTTAAAATGAGGCAAAGGAAATAACCAAATTTTCTCAAGCTCTTCAGATTCTATGATTTCGTGCCCTTTGTCTCAGATATTGATGTCACTAAACTTGATTGGAAAATTAGGCCAGAGTTTCTTTTCCAACTTACTCAACTTTTTGGCTTTCCCATTCAAAATAGTTTCATTAGCCACTTCTCTCAAAGCAATTCTTTCAGAGATATATCAGGGAAGAACATGGGAAGAAACTTCACTTCCCAAAACACTGACGTAGGAAAATAATTCTTAAACAAACCAATGACCTATTGATTCTAGGCCTTTTTAAAACTATCACTTATTTTGGGAGGTATTGTTCCAAACAGGATTTCATGGAAAGGAATCAGAACATAATGGGAAATATCATAAAAATGATATTTAAAATTAGATTCCCATAAAATAGGAGCATAATTTTGAATCAGTAGTTGTTGTTCAAATGGGTAATTCCATTTCATGAGTGGGAACGGAACCGAGGTAATAATAACATCTATCAAATAGGCAAAAATACAAAAAATATATTTGAACTCGAGGGGAAATGATAATGACAACTTTACTGAATCTATGATATTTTGGGACAATATGTCAGCCAAGTTTAGGCATTTTACCTCATTCAAAATGCTATGGATTATTGGAATCCATTTAATTTGGCAATGCTCAGGATCTTGTTCCCCATATAATCCTGTTAGCATTTTAAGAAGAAATCTAATAGGCTTCTTAAAAATAGCTGTTGGGTACTCCTTTTTTTCTTTGAGCTTGAAACCTTTTGCTTCTTCTCTCAACTAGTCTTCAATTACTATATTATAGTTCTCTTAACATTTATTCAAGGCTGTACTTTGACACTTATAAAGGAAATCAATATTAAAGTGGATTTTCAAGGGACTAAGTATATATGGGCGATAAGACTTTAGCTTTCTAGGAGGTTATGACAATTTCTTGATGGTATGATATTGTTCGGGTTTTAATATCAACACGAGAGAATCCATGAAACCATGTCATAATAGGGAAAAGTATTGGCCCTAGTTACTACTTTATGTAACTTTGTTGCTCTAATTTCTTCAAACCAATTATTCTTTGTTATGGTAGTTCTTGTGTTTTTTAACCATTCTCTTCGCTCAAAGAATTCAAATATTTCCTCCCAACTCACCGTACCTACTTTTTGTGTTTTGTAGGTTGAATCTAAGATGAATAATGCGTTGAAGTTGAATTTCTTTGTTGGTGGATCATCCATCCCCTTAATGTTTTCTCTAATTTTCTCCATTTGTTGCTTTGTCGCTCAATATTTTATCTTTTTTCCCAATTTATAAACTATAAATAGTAACAGAGGATATATATAACTTTTTCTTATTTAAATTTTGAAATTAAATTCAAGGATTTGTAAAATAAATAATATTATGTTTACAAGGAATTTTTTGAAACTAGTATTGTGTTTCCTTAATTTAGTGTTTCTTCGAACAAGACTTAAGAAAAGAGCATGCAACCAGAACACCCTAAAATCTTAAATTTGTCGTTGGAAGTTTTCCTTCCTTTGGCATTTTATGAGTTATAAAAGCCAAGAGAGCATATATATAAGTTTTGATTATTCAAAATTTGAAATTGAATTCAGGAATTTCTGAAGAAAAAAAATAACATTATGCTTACATAGAATTTTTTGAGATTAGTCGTGTGTTTCCTTAATTCAGTTCTTCTTTGAACAAGAGTTAAAAAAAGAGCATGTAGGCAAAAGACCCTAAAATATTAAATTTGTGGCTAGAGAGTTTCATTTTTTTGTGATTTTATGACTTGTAAACACTAATAAATCATACATAAGTTTTGCTTATTTAAAATTTGAAATTGAACTCAGGAATTTCTAAAAGAAATAACGTTATGCTTACGCAGACTTTTTTGAGACTGGTACTACGTTTCCCTTAATTGATTTTTTCTTCCAACAAGACTTAAGAAATGAGCATGCAGGTAAAAAATCATAAAATCCTAAAAAACAAATTTAAAATATGTGAAATCGCAATTGAACGTGTTCATTAATTTCTTGTAAACATAGCAACTATTTTTTAATCTGGAATCAAGAAAGCATTAGAAAATATATTATTGATTTAAAAAATAATCAATTTAATGTGAAACAAGAAATTTCGAAAATCTTCATTACAAAGTGCACTACACACAAATCAACAAAAATAGTATTTTATTTGGATGATCATACAGTTAGGTCGGTCAGATAGGCGATCGAGCATTTTTTCTTTTATGATTGATTTTTCTTTCCCAACTCTCGCTATACCATAATCAGCTTTTGTCTTTAGGATGAGTAATCGGGCAATCAATCGATTGGGAAGTTGGGTGATTGAGTAGTTTTTCCGCATTTAATCACCTGTGAACAGTAACACAGTATATATATGTTTTCCTTATTTAAAATTTGAAATTGAATTCAGGAATTTGTAAAATGATATTCTAGTCACACATTTCTTTTTAAATTGGTACTATATTTCTTTAATTCAACGTTTCTTCGAACCATATTTAGGGAAACAACATGTAAGAGAATCACTCTAAACTCTTAAAATACGAAAAGATCGCAACTAAACATGTTCATTAATTTCTCGTAAGTAGGTGAACTGTTATTCTTTTTTTAAATCGAGAAAGTACAAGGAAATTTATTATTTTCTTAACAAAGAATTAATTGAACGTGAAACATAAAATTTTGAATATTTATATAAAAAAAAATGCACTACACACAAATCAAGGGATTTAATTTATTTATTTTTATTGTGATGATCAGACAGTTGGGAGGTTGGACAGTTGAGATTTTTTTGTTTTATGATTCATTTATTCTATCGGGACTGTGGCTATACCATAGTTGGGTAGTTTCATTAGGTTGGGTAGTCACACAATCAGGCAATGTTGAGCTTAGGAGGTTGGTCGAATAATTTATAAAAGAAAATTGTAGTCACCCTGACTTGGTAGTCTGGTGATTGGAAGGTCGAGTAGTCAGGAGGCTAAAAAAAATTTTTTACAAAATCTTTATGGATTTGACTTTTGACTTAAGTCTCCAAAAATTAAAAAATTTGTTTAAGAATTTTGTTTTTATTCATTTTGTGATGGACAAAATAAAAAGGTTTCTTGTAAACCCAATAACAACAATTCAAATTATTCCATGAATTTTTAAATTATGTGTTTCATATCAAAAAATCACAGAACATGGGTCATGGAATGAACACGTATTGGTTTCTTATTTGGAATCAAAAAAAGCATTAGCAGTAACACAAATCCTTTTTTTTTTTTTTTTTATTCATCTAGGAGCAGCTATTGAGCTGAGGATCGAAAAGGAAGAATGGTAGGCTCTAGCACTATGGTTTTGATAGTCATTTTCACCAAGAATGGCATTGCCATCATGGAAAAATCATCTATAGGTTTGCATGGAAACTGAGGGCATGAGGTTATTGAATTGTGCAATGATCACAAGATTGGACGAGGTATGAGGGTTTTAGAGGGGTACCTTAGATCGAGGGAGTAGACGTGAATGGCGATGAAGGAGAAAATTGTAGGACAATGCAAGGAAAGGGACTTTGCCTGCTGCATGGTTACATGTGGATGGGGTTTTGTGTTTCACCATTTGGTAGTGAAGCTCATCCAATATGATCTCTGGACTGTAAGAATTACTGATTTGGCCCCTTAAATCGTATTGGACGAGGTCAAGGAGAATGGAACCCTGGGTTAGGCACTACAATCGGGTTGTACAGTGTATTACAATGCAGATCTCAGGGATAATACATAAGTGCTGAGAGTGCAGAGGAGGTTTCAAGACATTGGAAATGCCTATTGTGGAGATATTCCTGGGGAAAATCAAAAGTCCTCGAATGATTTTGGTACTGCCCCAATCATTCATAGAGTTGAACGAGTCTATCATTGGGCCATGTCTTTGGATAGAGAAGGTTGTCGCGCCTACACTTTGAAGGTGCTTCCTCTATATACATTTTTTTCTTACTTAAATTCTACATGCATCAAGGATCCAAATCAAATTGCATGGTGGAGAGCCCCCTCTTCTCATAATAAAACACAGGTTGAACATTTAAGTTAATATTCAAACAAAAGAAAAGTAGAATGGAGATCGTAAAATGTAGATCTAGAGTAGTTGGTTCAGGTTTTTATCAAAACCATTACTATGAAATCAAACGTGCTAAGGGTCTAGGGAATGAATCTAGTGACAAATCTGAAGCAGAGTGTCCAAACTATTACATGTATTCCTTCTTCTTTACAAAGTTTGATTTTTTTAGGAAAAATGATGCAGGATTGGATCCATTTGGAAGACTATGGTATTCAAAGAAACACCACAATTATCCTGAATTTAAGATTGCAAGGTGATGCCCTAGGAGTAAGCTTTCCAGATGGATCAGCCTCGACTAGAAAGGGTCCAGCCTCAGTCCAAGGATGCACTCAAAGGGAATGATACCACACAGGCAAACAAAACCCAAATATGATAATACCAGGGTCTTACATCACAGAGAAGATGGAGAAAGCCCCAGATTTGTCTATAGAAATACCTAAAGTAAGTGGTATTTTCATTATTTTGCAAGCAAAAGCTATTGTATGTCGATTTAATGGATATTGGCCCAAATCAAAGGATCTAAATGAGTGGATCTACCTTAATTTGTCCAAAGAATGTGACATTTATCTGTGTGAATTTTTTTATTTTTTGTGGTTCAGTTTGATAAATAGAAAGACTTTGATTATGTCATAAATGAAGGACCATGGTCTTGGGGAGGGGTAGGTCTCTTTGTGACCCCATGGTTTCCAGGTTTTGATGTTAACATAATGGTGGTTACAAAAAATTTGGTATGGGTAAGACTACATAACCTTCTGCTTCCCTATTGGCACCATTAGGTCCTAGAAGGCATCGGGAACTCTTTGGGAAGGTTCCTAAAGATGGATCGTGAAAGAATGGAAAAAGGTATCTTCATTTTTGCATGCATTTATGTGGAGATGGATTTAAGCAAAGGAATTCTTGATCGTATTTATTTGACGCATCAATATTTGAAGTGGACTCAATGGTTATATTTTCAAAATATTGCTTTTAGATGTTGGATCTTCCATCAAACAAGGCACTTGTAGAACACATGCAAATAAGCAAAGAAAAGGGAAAAGAAAAGGCTGCCAAAGCAAAAGGGATGGAAATTCCCAGAACCTCCATCTTCAGATGATGAGGATGAAGAAATGGATGAGACCCAGCAACATCCAGAGACACAAAATCAACAAGGTTCTCAAAAGGAGGGAGAAGAGAATCAAAAGGATCAGAATAAATACATAGATATTCTCAATAACTTAGCATCGACATCGAACCTTGAGAACCAACACAAGTAAAATATCAACAATCAAGGATTAGGTGGAACTAAGCGATCTCATGTTTCTAAGAGATTAGATTTAGATAAATAAGTTATAAAATTTCCATGGCAGATGTTACAACTAATCCATCTCTTGGGGTTTGGCAAAAATTCCAAAAGAAAAAAGGCAAAAAAGAGAGAACTAGTTTATCTGGCCAACTGTAATTTTATTTTTTATTTTTTTGGTAGCTTTTCTACTTTGAGTGCTTAATGCACACTCACTGGTCACTTGGGACAATTCTTGAATGCACTTTGTGCATCTACTTAATGTAACTTTTTATTTGTATTAATATAAGTTTCTAATTTTTATCTCTCTTGTATTCAATTAATTTATGCTAATTTCTTAAGTACATATGAGAACGAAAAATGACTCACATATGCAATTATATCTTTAGTTCTTCTGTGCTACTTACTTAATATTAGTAATAATGACTGGATTTGGCAATGTCTAAATAATTTTTTGGATTCCAGTTACTTGAATGTAGCAATGAAGGTTAGGTTTGGTAATTTCTAAATAATTTTTTACATGTTTCATAGTTAATGTTACTAATGTAGACAGTGTTTGATAATCTCCAAGCAAATTATTTAGGCAACTGGAAACATATTATGTACCTGCTATGCATAGAACTATTCCTCCAAGTAAAATTCAAGGTTGTTTTGGTTTTTTTTTTTCCAAAGTAATCAAAGATATTTTTGGGATTAAAATATTTGAAGACCCTTGTATCATCTCTGGTGATACCCCACTGAAAGCAATGAATATGAACCATATGAAAATAGTAGGGACAAATGAGTAACAAACATTTTTTGGATTCTGAATCTCTGAATAGATAAGAGTATAACTAAGATCGCCACAGATATCATAGTTATCATGTTTTTCATTGGTTTTCTCTCTGGTGACAAAGATTTGAGAGCATCCTACACATTGCATAATTCCAAAGTCAACAAGACGAAATATATGAACATTAACCAGGTGCATGAAAGGAAATAGTATTATTAGCATTTGCCTTTATTTCAATTAGAATTGTGGAAAACAAGTAGGCAAATGGAATGTTTCTCAATGATTGGAAGATATACATTGTGTCCTTTGTTAACAAAAAATTATTAATAACTAGTATGACTAGGGTTGCATAGAGATGCTTTATATTTGCAAGGATCCTTAGATTGACTTTATGTTAATAAATGTTTTTCTTATTCATAGCTCAGTCATAAAACACCATCTCTATAGCTCTAGTAAAATTGGATGAGAAAATACAAAGAGAGATATGGAAAAAAAAGGAAAACTTGCAAATTTTGTTATGCTAAGATGGAGCCTAATGGAAGGGTATCCAAAATGCATGGTTGTTACAGTGTTCGAAAGCCATTATATCTCTTGCAACGTTGGAAAATGAGAGAATATAAGCTTTAACACTCAAACATAACCACGTATAGATTGCTTGGTATGTTGCAAAGAGAATTTTTCCTTAGTTCATGAATTCATGTTGTCTTTTTTATTGTTCTATTACAACAACAATAGTTAGATTTCACTAGATATCAATATTGAGCACAAGGACATAGGGAGACCTTGTAGCCACCTAGTACAAAAATCAATATATCATAATTTGTCTTGTGAAAAAAAGGCCTTAGTATAAATGTAAAGAGAAAAAGATCAAAAAGGACAAGAGTAAAACCTATTGTTTATAACTTGGTGGTTTACCTAGAAATCAACTTCACACCATCCCTGTTTTTGTAGTTTCTGGATTCAACACTCCAGTGTGACACATTGTAACATTCTGCGAGTAGGAAAAAAAAATATAATATGTGACCCATAAGAAAACCAGCAAAATGGATTATTTGCAAAAGCACATGATAAAATAAATATTAAGATTGAAAATCACAAAATTCTAGGCAAAATTATGCATGATAAGATTAATCATCATATTAACATTAAAAAATTAAAATCTGAAATTTATGGAGACTAGTTCCAGCTTCAAGAATGATTGTATTATTAATTGTATCATGAGTATTTGGATGCATAATACTAGTGTACTGAGTACATCAAATGTCAGATCAGTGTACTTAAAGTGTATTTGATAAAAAAAATTCCAACAATATTAAATAATAATAGGTAAGAAGTGTCTAAAAAACACATACCTATTTGTTCATAAATTTATGTTTTTCTATTCACTCAGTCATTCCATTGTTTGAAGTGTGGGGCACCTGTTTTTGATCATCGTTGAGCTTAGCTCATTGATTCATTGATAATATTGTAACATGAAGAAAAGGTGGTTGAAGAGAAACTGTAGACGCATTTTTGTTACACTTCGTAACTTTGTCTTAAAATGCTCATCTAACATATGTTTGTTGATTCTTGTATTAATGGAAATTGTAAATTTTGCCTCGAATTTAGGGCCAAATGAAACCAAATTAACATTGAACATAGTTCTACTATGCTTAATGAATAAAGGATTAAAAGAACTTAATTCAAGGATTCAAGAGCTTTCAATATTTCAGAAGTAGGTGAGTCCAAACATAGAAATTTAGTGATATTTTTATCAATGATACTGATTCCCTATTGTTGTAGTCAAATCATAGAGTCTAAAGTGACATGAGAGATAAAAAATAAGAAATCACATCACCAATGATTTAGACATTATTTTTACAAATTTATCAATCTCTTTTTAAAAAAAATATGAGTACTAAATTGCATATGTTAAATAACAAATACAAAAAATACCTAAGACAATATTTTTAGGGAAAACATTATGCTAGTGAGGGGGTAAAATAATATGTCATATTGTGCAAGTAAAATTGATTATATATGTCAATGAAAAATATATCATAAGAATTCAAAGGTCAAAATAACTTATATATTTATTATTCACAGCAATGATACGGTGCTACAAAAAATGGATCATTGAGTCCAAATAGTACATATCTTTTTTACCATTCACCAAAGATTCATTATGAGAGGTCAAACATTGAAAACTATTAACATGTGTTATGATAAATAACAATCGAAATATATTGAAATGGAAAAACAAGTGCCTACAAAAAACACGCATGCTTGTTACCATTTATGGTTGGTGACAAAGACCCAAAAAATTAGTTGGCACCACAGTTATAGTGCTTAGGATTATAAGAACCATAGTTTCCTTACACTATAGTTAAATTTGGATCTTTTTACAAATTGATATGCATTAAAAGAGTATACATAAAAATTAGAAGACAGAAATAAGATGTATTTTTTGTTAATTCATTAGATCATAAATTTGTAATTATATATAACTGTAATCCAGCGCTATATAGCTTAGGAATAAAAACCTCTATACAGGAATTCCAATTAACAAAAGCACACAATGTGAAAAAAAAACACTTGTGAAAATAGAAAAATAAATTTTCTAGAAGATTTTATATATGCGGAAAAAGAAAAAAAGAGAGAACACAGCTATTTCAATGCTCCTATAAAGGTTTTTTTTTTTTTTTAGCACAACATAATTTCATAATTTACAAAAAAAAGGAAAATTCAAGTTAATATTGCAACAATGGAAAGAAAAACACGTGTATGTATATAATATGGTACAATAATTTTTTTGGAATTATACGATGTTATTGTGTAACTGAGATATTATGGTCCTATTAACAAAATGATATATTGGGTTGGCAGAATTTTTTTAAAGAAAAAGTCCTTGTAGTAACTATGCACATTGGTTTCCATCTATGTCTCGGGAAAAACAACCAAAAAAATTATTGAGCAGCATAGTCGAAGCATCTAACATCACTAAAAGCACAATATTCCTAGATAATAGTTAAATTTGCAAAAAAAGAAAAAACTAAGTTGAAATGCATTTTAAGAGGAGACAAAAAAAACAAGAAAACATAAATGAGATACAAATTTTCTTAATTCATTGCACAATAAATTTTCAATTGTACATAACTGCAACACAACACTATATGTCTTAGAAAATAAGAACAAAAGAGTTAATCATCAAATGAACACAACATGAAAAACAGTGATGTAAATAGGAATATAAGGAGGATTTGATGTATGGGAAAATAAAAACATAACACAGATATCTCAATTCTCCTTTAGCGTCTTATTTTAACACAAAGCATTTAATTGAGAATATATCGACATGAAGACATTGATACACATGCAACTCTTATTATATGTGTGTGTGTGTGTATGTGTATATATATATATATATGAAAAACACCTAGGCTGCCTCAAAGATGTTTTCACCCTAGATATTTTCCCTCGGCGCCTCAAGGAAGGTTTTCACCCAAGGATCTTCTTTTTATTTCCATTTTTCTCATCCTTGGGCCACCTCATGGAGGTTTTGAACCCAAAGATGGGACTTAGGCACCTCATGGAGGTTTTCACCTAAATCCTTATTCTGTTTTATTTCTTTTTTCAGTGAGCTAATGAGGGAGGAGCTAAAACTTGCTCCACCATCATCACTATCTTGTTGATGTTGTCAATGAACTCTTGTTTAGATAAAGGCCTCTTGTACATTTTCAATCTATGTCCATTAACTAGTAATGGAATGGCTTCTTCATCTATAGTTCTGATTCACACTAAACCATTGTCATGGCATCTTTCCACCACATATGGTCCAAGCCATCTTGTTCTTAGCTTGCCCTTGAAGTCTTTGTACCTTGAATCATATAATAATTCCCAGTCTCCTTCTTCAAATAGCTTCTCCTTAATATGCTTTTCATGCCAGATCTTCCTCTAAAGTTGAACTATCTCTATATGTAGGAGGGCCTGCATTCTGAATTCATCCAAGCCATTCAAATGGAACAGTTTCTCTTTCTGTGCATGGCTAAGATCTAAATCTAGTTGGGCTGCCATCCTCAATGTGTTATATTCAAATTCAATGGACAGTAAAGCCTTTTTTCCATAGACCAACTCATAAGGTGTAAATCTAGTGGTGGTCTTCCATGTTGTATTATAGGCCCAGGTGGCCTCAACTAGTCTCTCAATCGAGTCCTTTCTGCTGTTGTTCACTACCTTGGTTAGGATGTTCTCCAATGATCTGTTGGTCACCTCCACTTGCCCATTAGCTTGTGGATGATAAGGAGTGGAGGTCCTATGCTTGATCTTGTGATGCTTGAGCAGTTCTTCAATCATGCTGGAGGTGAACGGGTTGCCTTGGTATGTGACTAGTTCTCTAGGGTACCCAAATTTGTAGAATATATTTTCCCTTAGGAACTCAGCCACCTTTTCATCTCTTGCTACCTTGATTGCTTTGGTTTCAGCCCACTTAGTCAGATAGTTAGTGCACACAATGATGTGATGTTTTTGCTTTGAATGAGGGTTGATAGGCCCAATGAATTCCATGCCCCACTTGTCAAATGGCTCGAAATTCACTTGAGGTTGTAGGGGCATTTCATCCCTTGGAGTAGGCTTTCCCATCCTCTAGCACCGATCACACTAACTAACATACTTCTTCACATCCTGATGAAGAGTAGGCCAATAATAGCCTACTTACAACACCTTGAATGTTTTCATTTTTGCTGCAAAGTGGCCTCCACAAGGCCCATCATGACAGGTTAGAAGGATGTCAAAGACTTCCTCTTCCCTTACACATCTTATCAATATTTGATCTGGGCCAAATTTGAATAGATTTCCTCCAATCCAAGTGAAGGGGGAACTTTTCCTGATTATCTTTCTCTTTTCTTTAGAGGGAAGGTTTTGTGGGAACTATGTTGACACCAGATAGTTTGCTATATCAGCAAACCATGGGGAGAGCACTGAAATAGCAAACAAATACTCATCTAAGAACTGATCATCCACCACTCCTTCTTCGCCTATAAGCAGATTCATTCTAGACAGAAAGTCAGCAACAACATTTTCCTTACCAGGGTTACCAACGATAGTTAGATCAAATTGCTGCAATAAAAGTAACCATCTTATGATTCTAACATTTACATCTGGTTTGTTCATTAAATACTTAATTGCAACATGATCAGTATGCACAAATGTTTGATAGCCTGTAACGTAATTCCTAAACTTGTTCAATGATGCACAATAGCCAAGAGTTCTTTTTCTGTCACCGTATAGTTTAGCTCAGCCTTTGACAGGTTTTTACTGGTAAAATAGATGGCATAAGGCAATTTCTCTTCTACCTAACTTAAGGCTACTCCTATGGCTTTATGTGAGGCATCAGCATGAATGTGAAAAGGGAGGGTCTAGTTTGGGCCTCTAAGGATTAGTGCAGTGGTTACCTTACCCTTTAGAATGTCTAGGGCCTCTTGACAACTCTTTGACCATATAAATTCAGAATCTTTAGCCAATAATCCACACAAAGGAGAGGCTAACTTGCTAAAGTATTTTATGAATCTTCTGTAATATCCATATAGCCCTAAGAAACTCTTAACATCTCTCTGCTTTTGTGGAGGTGGGACCCTTTGAATGATTGCTATTTTGTTTGGGTACACCTACAGTCCTTGTTGAGATATGGAATGACCTAGCACAATCCCTTTAGTCATTAAGAATTCACATTTTTTGGGACTAAGAGACAGGTTCATCTCAATGCATTTATGTAATACTTTGCCTAGGTTAGTTAGGGCCTCTTGGAAATCATAGCCATAAGGTGTAAAATCATCCATATAGATTTCCCTAGCATTATGCACTAATTCAGCAAAAATACTTAGGACTGCTCTCTGGAAAGTGGCAAGAGAATTTTACAGGAAAAAAGGAAGGACCCTATAGGAAAAAATACCCCAAGGACAGGTGAAAGTGGTCTTATCCTGGTCTTCTAGGCAAATTTGGATTTGCTTGTACCCACTGAATCCATCTAGGAAAGAAAATAACTTCTTCCCTGCCAGGCCATCTAGCACTTGGTCAATGAAGGGTAAGATAAAATGATCCTTCGTTGTGGCTTTGTTCAGCTCCCTATAATTGACACAAATACTCCACTTCCCATTTTTCTTGGGAACTAACACTAAAGGAGAGACCCACTCACTGTCAGAGATAGGGTAAATGAACTCTGCATCTAACAGTTTTTGGAGTTCTTCTTTGACTATCTCTGAGGGTTGGATTCATCCTCCTTTGTGGTTTCCTGATTGGCTTGCAACCTTCCTTGATGTATATGTGGTGAGTACACACTGAGGTGTGTACTCCCTTCATTTCCTTTTAGTTCCAAGCAAAGGCTTCTAGGTTCTCTCTCAATAGTTTGCATAGCTATTCCTCTTCTAAAGTAGAAAGAGATGGATTAATATTCAAGGTTTTCTCTAGGCCAAATTCTATGGTTTTGACTCAAAGTGGGTTGGAATTGTTCAAGCATAAGTAAATTGGATGAATATTTAGTGTTTCCTTTACTTCTTCTTCTAGGGGTAATGAACTAGGAGTTGGACTTTGGAGTAGATGTTCAATTAAATCATCCTCATCTTGATGTCCTCCTCCTATGATGGCTTCCAAAGTATAAAGCTTAGCAGAATAAAGCTCATCTTCTTCCTCCTCCTCCAACCATAAAGATAAATCATGTTCTAGGGAGGGTTGAGAAAGAGGGTATAGGACTAATTGTTTGGGCATATGCCCATTCTTGATGGTCATATTCCAAGCTCTATAGCTAATGTAGGCATCAGTTGTGGCCAACCATGGCCTCCCAAGGATGAGAGGGTAACCAGTAAGCTTAGCCTTAGGCTGGAGAACTAAGAAATCTGCTGGGTACTTCCAGGAATCAATGGATACCATCACATCCTCCACAATTCCATTAGGGGTGACTGTGGAATGGTCTAGTTGCAGAACTATTTTGGTATTCCTTAATGACCCTTGGAGGTTAAGCTTGAGCATGGTTTCCTTGGTCATCACATTAATGGCAACCCCTAGTTCAATCAGAGTGTGTGGGACAATGGTGCCATTGATGTGCACATCAACTACAGGGCTTCCAGGGTCTAAGTATTTTGGACATATTGCCTTCCCCAACATTAAGTCAAATAACTACCCAATGACATTAATGGTAGGGGCATCCCTTTTTCTTCTTCCTGGATGATTAAAGCACTTCTCCTTAATCAATTTATTGTAAATCGGAACATCTTTGGTTGCCTAGAGAAGGGGAATCTTTACACATAGATTCTTCAATTCTCCCAGAAGTTTGGTTTCTTCTGGTGTAGGCTGGGGTGGTTGGGCTAATATTTCATGGAAGGGTGGATTTTCTTTAAGGTTGATTTCCTCTCTTTTTTCCTCAACCTCCCTATGTGGACAGGGAGGTTGGTTATTTGCAATAATTCTCCCAGATCTTAGGTTGATCCCCTGGATTTCAATAGCATAAGCTGGGTATGATGTCTCTCCACCGCATGTTTGTTGGGCCTACCTATTGTTTGGGTTTGGATTTGGCTAGGAAAGCATCTAGGGTAGCCTAGGTGGAGCAGAGTGCAGGAGTTGTAGTTGGGTAGGTGATGGAGGCAATAGAGCTGGAACATTGTTGAATTGGGGCTTCCACCCCTGGGGTGGGGCATTCCACTGATGTTGTGGTTAATTGTAAGGTTGAAATGACTAGCTGGCTGGCTAGGAATGATACTGAGATACATAGGACCAAGGGGGGGGGTGTAGAACAGGAAGGATGAGCAAGGGGTCTGCAAAAAGGTGTAGTTGTGTTTTGATTGGGGTTGTAATGTGCACGGGATGATGCTTACATACCCTACTGGTATGGTCTAGGCCCAGAAGGTCTCCTTTGGTTGATGTAGCAAAGCTGCTCAGTAACCCCTTCAGCTCCTTGATATATAGCTTTGAGTCCAAGTAAAGAAGGGCACTTTTCTATGGAGTGGTTTTCTTCACAAACTGAGCAAATCTCAATACAGTTTAATGGGCATTCATTCCTAGGATGCCTTCTGGTGCACCTAGGACAAAAGATGGCCAAGGCTCTCTCTGCTTCCTCTTGCTTTCTTTTGACATTCGTGGCATCCAATTACAAGGCAAGGGTTTGCAACATCTCATCTTTGAAGTCCTCCGGCATGTTTCCAATTTCACCCTTGATGGATGAGTTGGATGATGATGTACTCGCCATAGGTTGACTATACCTACCCTTGTTTTTGGTTGCCCTAGAATGGTTTCTAAAGACAGTCTTGATGTCCTCATAGGGTAGTTGGTAGATATCTCCCCCAGCTAACATATGTATAGTATCCAGAATATCCTCCCTTACTCCTCTAAGTAGGACCAACTTCAGTGACTCAGGGTCAAGTCTACACTTGGCCCTTTTGTAACTAAGTTGGAATCTCTCTTCGTAGTCTTCTAGGGATTCATCTTGTCCTATAGTCATCCTGAAAATCTCATCTTTAGTGTCCTTTGACCTACAGTAGTCCCTATATTTTTTGTTAAAGGCCTGCTGCATCTGAGCCCAAGTTTTTACGCTATCTCCAAGTAAACACATGAACCAGCTGAACACTGCCTCCTTGAGGGTGAATGGAAATAGTTTCAACCTCTGCTCATCATTTGTATAGTCATAGGTTCGGCAAACAACAAAAAACTCAAATAGGAAAGTGTCAGGGTCCTCTATGGTCAAGCCATGGAAATGAGGTAGATCAGAGGAGCTTATATTCTTCATTTTAGTGTCCCCATTGGTTTCCCTGATGGGGAAGGCACCCTCAATTCTCCCTCTATCTCCTCTGTCATTTAAGTGTTCAGCCATTGGTTCAGTAGGAATGGTTTGTTCCTCTTCTTCTTCCCCTATAGGTTCCTCAAATATGTCAGGTTTCTCACCTAAAGGGGCTTCCAATTCACCGTCAGTGAAGAAGAAAGAAGGTTGATTGTCGGATGCAGTGGGGGTATTTGACAAGAATTTTCCTAAATTATACCTAATCCTACGAGGCATGAAAGGAAATGTTTTTGGGTTTTTTGAGATTTTCTTTAAATCTAGAAAGTACTCTGTAGAAAGGAAATTGCTAATTAAATGAAAAAATACTAACAGAATGGAAACTACTTTGTGGAATGAAATTGTTGAATGAAAGACTACTGACAGAAAGGAAACTACTTGTTGAATTGAAATTGTTGAATGAAAGGAAACTAGATTAACTTGTAGAATGGAAAGTAAAGTAGATAAATGACAAATGAAAGAAAGAAACTAGATTACTTTTGCAGAAATAAACTAAGAAAATTGAAGACTAGAAGTAGAAGAAAACAGTAGTAATCACTTCTACTCTAACACCTCCCTGACAACTGCGCCAAAAAATGATGAGCCTAAGTATTGCAGCAAGAATGTTGCAACTCCCAGGGCTACTAGCTTTACTTATCAACCTGGGGTTCATACAAACTTTGAGGTGACTGTGTTATATACACAAGTAGAAGTGAAAGTACTATCTGTTGTCACTTCTCATCTGGCATGAGACCCCAGGGGTTCCAAGCTAGACTTCTATAGGCTCAGAAGAAGCTTTATGTTGATGGAAGGAGAGCGAACCTATTATAGGGGAGAGCTATTCTACTGGAACAATGAAGAAAGAAATCATGTAATGCTAATTATCTAAGTTGCAGGAGTAAAAGAATCAAAAATAGACTAAGGGGTAAACAATGGAAACTAGGCTAAGTTTGTGTCTAAGCAGAAGAACGATCATAGATCAAAATTGGTCAAAGGTGGACATGAGGGAGAAATAGCACATAAGAAACATTGGATCAGGCGGGTGAAGGACAATTGAACAGTTGAGATCGGATCGCAAGAGGGTACGTAGGTAGATGGGTGAACAAGGTTAACTAACAGGATGGATGGTTGAGATTATGTCGCAGAGGCAAAGTCAAGAGATGGACGGGCGGAATCAATGGGCAAATGGATGACGGAGATTGGTGGTGGGCTCAAGTATTGCAGCAATAATGCTACAACTCCTGGGACTCCCTTCTTTACTTTTATCAACCTGATAGTTCGTAACAAACTTGGAAGCGATGGTGTTATATGCACAAGTACTAGCTCTTGCTGCAGGCTGTCACTTGATCAGCTGGCACAAGTCCGCTAGGAGCTTAAGCCAACTTCTATGAGCTCTGAGAAGAAGCTTTTAAATGTGATGGATGAAAGCTAACTCAATAGAGGCTAATCTACTTGCAGAAAGAAGCGAAAAGCGGAAAGGAAATGTAAACCCTAGCAAACCCTAGTTTTACCAACTAACCTCACTGGTGCAAGAAAAGAGATGAAAGCGGTGGAAATGGATGCCATTGACTATTGGAAAGGTAAAATGCATGTGACTAATCTACTTCTAAGAGAAATATGAAAAAAACATATTTTTGCATTTTTGAGTAATTTCGCAGAATTATTATGCATGTGCTTTGACTATTTTTTATTATGCAGAGGTTGATTGGCGAAAGGAAATGGAGTGGGCGCTAGTAGGAGGTTGGGAAGGTGAAAAGAGGGCATAAGGGGTCCCTAGCACCCTTATAGAGATTTTCACAGTGACCGGATCTCGAAAAACTACTCTCGTGAGCTTCTACAGGAAGTCTGTAGGGGTTCTACGGGATGTTCTACAAGATGTTCTGAAAGGGGATCTTGGAGGGTTGATGGTGGAAGAAAGGTGATAAAAATGGAAATGGAGTTGGATGAGGATGTGAAGGGGTCTAAGGGGTCCCTAACAACCTTCCAGAGAGTTTCACAGTGATCAAGTCTCGAAAAATTGCTCACGTGACCTTCTACAGGAAGTCTACAGGGGTTTTACAGGATGTCCTACAGGAAGATCCGAAAGAGGATTTTGGAGGGTTGATAGTGGAAAAATGGTGGGAAAGTGGAAATGGAGGTTGGATGAGGATGTGAAGGGGTCTAAGACTTGGTGAATGAGGTTGAGGAGTGATTAGGGTGATTGGATTCGTCAAGGATGGAGGGAGCAATGCAGAAAGATATGGGAATTAGGTAAAATTGGGAAAGGGTGGCGAATGAAGGGAAGGAATCTGGAATTAGGGGTTGGAGTAGGTGGTATGATGTAGGAAGGATAGACATGGAGGTATCACAGATGCTTTGCACACTATTTCTCAAGATTGATGGAAGAAAGACTAGAAAAACCAAAGAACTAGCTATTTTGACCTACTTTGACCTACAAACCAGAAATATGATGAACAGAAGTTTATTGGCAGAAAATCATGCAAGATAACTATGGAAACTAAGCAAGAAAAGATTCTAAACATGCAAGTACAACTGGTATCAACTTTCTTAACTAAGAATCTAACACTAGCAATTGCATGAAGAGGCAAAAACAATGTTTTTGTGGCAGCGAGGACGCCTTGGTCTCAGCTCATGGTCCCAAGGAGGGAGAGGTGAGATCAAGGGTTTCTTGATGGCCTTTTTTGAAGTTGTTTTCTGTTACCAACCTATCAAATCAACTTGAAACATAAAAAGCTATCTTAATCATCAAAAGTAACATAAGTAACAAAGCAAGATCTTAACCTAAATAACAGAAATTATTCTATGAAAGCAGCAAAGACACATAAAAGTGCACTAAGGAGGTATTGGCACTTGAGTTGGGCCCAACCCCAAGAGCTACAACCTCCTAAGAAATATCAGAGCTGGTGCAAATCTGGATTCATCTTTATTGATCAAGAAATTGTAGGTTTTAACCCCGTACAGAAATTACCTGCATACGAATTCTAAATCACAAGAAAAATAAAAATGCGAGAGCATAACACATAAGATACATATACACAAAGATTTCCCACTGGATCTCAAAACCGAGACTACCAGCTTGATTTTTCATTAGATTCCTTTCAATGTTACAATACATATTTATACATGCCGAAGCATCCAATACCATGGACCGAAAACCATCGCGTCCAAAAACTGTGGACCGAAAACCATAGGTAGGTTCACCCAACCTAATATAGGGTCCAAAAAAAATTTCTTGGGCGCTGCCCGAACCCGTAGAGGGGGCTACCCGCCCCTCAAAACCCCTGCTGACCCCCGCTGCACAATCGGCGCGGGCGAAGGGGGGCTCCGCCCCCTCAACCCCCAGTTCACTACGTAGGTTAGTCGTGGAAAGAATATAACACAACCCAACAGAAATAATAGTTACATCCCAAAAACTGTCTACAAGAAAAAGCTCGAAAATGTGTTGATACAGAGCTGCACTAAAGTGCTAACCTACTGACTAAAATCTAACTACAATCTAACTAAAATCTAAATAACTCCTGACTAAAAACCGACTAACAGAAATGAGGCCCTAAGCCTTCTTATTTATACAAATTGAGGACCCCAACAGTCCTCCTAAACTTTAGGGACTCAGCTGCCAAAACTTGCAGTTAACAGCAGCCCTACTTGACTTGCTTGGTTGCTCCTTGTGCTCCGAGTTTTTGATGGATAATTCGAGGTAAGGGCTCATAAATGAAGGGGACACCTTCCTACAAATCCTCTCCCTTGTTCTTCCACGAATTGGCTGCCAAGAGCTCATTAAAACCTTTGATTTTGTCTCAAAATTGACCAAAAATCAGCATAAAGCACACATTAGACTTTTTGGCATAATTACTAACTCAATTCAATCTATTAGCATAAATATAATAAAAAACATGCAATAAACTAATGAGAATGGTGGATTAAGTCGAATTAGGAGGCTAAATGAGCCCATATAATTACCCATTTATGGGGCTCATTATCACCCCCTACTGAAAGTGTTGCTAATCCTCTGAGCAACTAATCTATCTCTTCATCTTTGATGGCCCTGGTGGCCTCCCTATCATCCCAAGCTTCTGATGTGGTCTACTCATGTCTGCCATAAAATTATGCCTTCTTGTCTATGTCCTTCCACTGCTCCTCCTATTCTGCTTGCATGAATTCTTGTGCTTTTCTTGGCCTTAAAATAAATGGAGGTTTGCCTTTTTCTCTTTTCTTTTGGCTTAGTTGATGTGCTCAAGGTAGTGAGACCAGCTGTTGCCTCTCTTTCCAGAGTCTCAGAGGACCCTTTTCTTGGTTTTGCCTCTACTTCCTCTTTTTCTCCTCCTTGTCTCTTTTTCTTTCTCTGTTTGCTCTGTTTCTTCCTATTCTGTCTCTTCATCCTTTTCCTCTTCTATTTTAGTTTCTTCCTTTTCCTTTTCTTATCCTGCTGAGTCATCAGTTGCTTCATCTTCTCCCCCTTTCTGCTCTTCTTCCTCACTGTCAGAAGGACTGATATCATAGGTGAGGGATTTTATGTCACTTTCTGTTGTCATGTCCCTGAAGACTTCCCAATTAGGGAGTGTGAATGTATGGAGGGCTTCTTGGTATTTAAGATACAATGCATAGGATCCAGCTGGTTGTCTACATTGCAGGGCTTCTATTGACTAGCTGGTTGTGCAGAACATCTGGGCTTCTCTCTCCTGCAACTGTTGTTTCAGCATCAGTATTTCAGCTGCTGCCTGAGACTCCCTCTCTTGTTGTTGCTTTATCCTCATTTCAACATCAGGTTGTGTCTCTTCCCTTGGCTGTTGTTCCTCTACATTTTCCTGACCTGCTAGGGGACCTTCTTGTAGTTGCTACTCTTTAGAAATCTGTGTTATGTTTTCCCTATGAGTTTCATATTGTTGTAACTACTTTTTCAGCAGTGCATTTTCCTCCTGTAGCTAGGATTTTTTTAATGCTTTTAGTGTGTCTCACTATGGCCAACTCTCCTCTTAATTCCTTTAGCTTGTCCTCCATGTGGTGTTGAGTTACAATGCTCAGATGAGAAAGCAGATAGAATAGAAAATAGAGGGATAGCTGAATTTTCATCTTTTTTTGAAACCAAATAAAGAATTTCCCGTGTGCTTCTCCTTACAACATCAAATTGCAATATTTCCCTTTGTTTTAAACTACTTTTATCCTAAATTTGACTCTCTGCTTTTGAAAAGAATTTTTATTCTTTTATTTATTTTTGATAGAACAGTGGATAAATAACACAGGTTCTTTTCAGAGAGTACGCAGATATGCAAATTCATTTTTTTTTTCACACAGGCTGGTTTCTATGGTTGCATGTATTTTCTTGACAGTAGAATTTGAGAAAGAAGAAGATAGACTTTGAGTGTAGAGAAGAAAACAGAGAACTGTGTAAAACTCAGGGAAAATATGCAGGCAAACGTTTTACTTCCACTACACAAGCAAACTTTTCCTCTGATTTTCCAATTTGATGCCATTTAATTCACCACCTTGCACAAACATACCATGCATAGAGGAGTTTTATCGAGCCTACCTTGTTTTGAGATTGAAATTCGCTGAAAATCTCGGGTTTTCTTTCTGCAGGGCTATTTTCTGCCTTTCCTATAGAAGGCTCTCGTTTCCTATAGAACGAAACTGTGCTTATTGTAGAATGCTGATAAGTAGGAGGGTTTTGGAAAATGGCTGAGAAAGACTGGTTCGCTACTATGGAGCTTGTTGCAGCTGTAGGGATGATGATAAAATGGAAACAATGGTGGTGAGAGTATTTCAAAGATGAGTTTGATTGGCTACTTATGGAGACTTCCATTGATGGAGGGTGAGCTGGCCAAGTGCACATTAGCCCCATGCAGATCGTTGGTCCCCACTACAGTGTTATTATGAACTATATGTTCTCTGCCTGTAATCACTTCCATCAATTACGTTGGATTTTAAACAACCACCACTACTTGTTTTCAGTTTTCTTCCTCAGATGGCTGAGCACACATGTCAATTGCACCCACCGAGCACTATTTGAACTGGATGAGGGTGGCCAGTTAGCTGGCCACTGATCTTGTTTAATCACAACCATCTCATTGTTCACGCAGTTCTTAAATTACATTCATGCAACAGAGGAATGGGTTTAGTCACGTACCTGGAAGTCGAATGTGGTTGCTGTGAGGTGTTATGGCCTTTCCTTATGCTGCATGCCTTTGTTTCTATGGATGCATGTTGGTTTGGTTGTTGATACGTGGCTATTTTTTTGTGCAGGTATCCTCTGGTTGGATTTAAGCTACAGGAGTCTGTTTCAACGTTCAGATTTGCACCCTCGTGCTTTTGATGCTAGATTTTTGTAGGACAACAACTTGTTTTCTCCATAGCTCCAAAATGATAAATTGGATTGACTTGAAACTTTCTGAGCATATTTCTATCATCATTATGCACCTCCCATAGCAAAATTGTGGTCAATTGATGCATGAATTTCGAGAAAAACTGAAAATGACTGAAGGTGACAGAGGTCAATTTCTCGGAAACCATGCACTGGAATTGGCTGAAACTGCTTGGGCAGGTTACTATCACCTATATGCATCTCCTCATGAAATAGGTTTTGAAATGGATGCCCGAATATGGATAAAATGCAAAAATGGTTGAAGGTGATGGAGGTTGATTTCTTGGAAACTGTGCACTGGAATTGACTGAAATTGCTCGGGCATGTTGCCACATCCCTATACAACTCCCCATAAAAAAAAAAAAAATTTAAATGGATGCACGGTTTTCAAATTAGGGAAAAAACAAATTTCTTCTCTATGTATTTTTGTATCAGAGCATTCTGCAGTTTTTTCACAGTAAGGAAAAAATGAGCCTGGGCTATAATGCAGACTTGGGATTGATGGGAGAGAGGTTTGAAGATTGTAGGAGGATTTATAAAACCTTTATGAATCTTCCATGTTCGCCAAACTACTTTTTAAAATCCATTTCTAGCATTCTGTAATTTCTACAGGAACTTCCTGTAGAAAACATAGTTTTCAGAAAATAAGCACAATGAGGTGGAAAAAATGATGGAGAAGGGTGAGGGATGGAAACAAGGATGTTTACAGGCCTCATAGACAGATTCTCAACCTTCGGGTCCTCTTCTGAGATCGATTTTGTCTTGTTTGCAGGTTCTACAGGAACTTCCTGTACAAGACACATAACTTCCTGTAGAAGGTGAAATCCTAGTCTGAATGAGACCAAATCTTAGGAAAGGGTAGTGGTCATGGAGGAATGGATGGTGAGGGATGAAGAAGCCTGGTGCTGACCTTTGTCCTTGTTTTGTGTGATCCTGCTAACCTGCAATTTCCTTCCTGCAACCTGCAATTATTCAATAGAAATTAGGTTTATTTTTCTTTTTCTCTTTTCTTCTTTCTTTTTCTCTCTTTTTTTTTAAAACAACTAGGGCGCCTCATGGAGGTTTTCACCCAAATTGCCTGCCCTGGGTGCCTCCAAGGGAGTTTTTCACCCAAGGATCTTATTCTCTTTTTCTTTTCTCTTCTTTCCAACCCATTGACCGCCTCATGGAGGTTTTCAATCAATGAGCCAATCTGAGGTGCCTCCGAGGAGGTTTTCACCTTAGATTTTTTTTATTTTCCTCTTATTTTCATTTTTTTTCTTTTTTCTTTTTTCTACCCTACCCTACTTGAAAACAAAATCATTTTCAAGTATAAGAATACTTCCAATGGAGCCATGTGCACATCGAGATTAGAGACAAAATGATGTGGAGGCTTGAAATGCATGCTTTGACAGGTATCCAGATTTCAGAGACCAGATGATTTGACTGGGGTTTTTAGCAGATTTCTTTCTCTAGATAAAAATACTTGTTGCATGTGTGTGATTTATTCTTGCATGTCGAAATTTTTTGTTGTAAATTGTGAATTGATGTCCGCAGAGGAGTAGAGTAGGTTTGTGTCTTGTGATTTTGATTAAAACTTCATGAACAATTGAAAATCTATAGCATAATTTCTACATGGTATCACAGCTAGATTTGTAGAAATTTCTACATGGTATCAGAGCTGAAATCACAATAGAAAAGAAGAATTAAAAGTTGTCCTTGCATATTAATGGAGCTCTAATTCAGGGAAGATGCAGAAGACCCTATGTGCAAACTTCTTAATGGAGCTAGAAGGCTTCTAGTGGGCATATCAATGAGTCAATGTTTAGTGGCATAAAAAGGAGTTGTGATCATTGGTATTAGTGGAATGAGGAGTAGAGATATTTCCCACGGGGATATTGAGACTCAGAGGGAATCTAGTTTCAAAGGAAGCGGCCCTATGGAAGCTAATACTTCCCGATATGGAGAGATCATACTCATTATTGAAGTTGTTGTAGCAGCAATGTGGAAGCAGTAGCAGAGCAATAGCAGTAACATGATGAGTAGATCAGTTTTAGCTCATGCATGCAAAGCCTTGGGGAGAAAGGCATAGACTAGATATTTGGTGGTTCAGAGGGAACTTGAATTACCTCTCCACATGCAGCATCAAAAGAAGCCTAAGGAATTTGTGGAGCATCCACAAATGGAGAAGCAAACGGGAGGAAGAGTGGAGACATCCACTCAAGCAGAGACTTCCAGTAGGGGGGAATTTCAATCCAAGTGGGCAGAGGGAGCACATGCAGCCATACCTCCAGGTGAGAGGTGGGGCGATGTCATTAGGGGATTTATGTGGTTTAAAATGGGCCTCCTAAGAAAAATGTACAACCAAAATAAACTTTATATGAACCAATAGGATTCAAGATGATGATGTTAATCATGGGGGATGATTCACCATTTTTGCAATAAAAAAGTACCAAGATTAAAAAATAATAAAACTACTTTTTCAACTTGTATTTTCAACTTATCTCCCTAAGTTTTTACTCAAATTTCAGAGTACTCGTTAGACGCAAAATTTAATTCCTCACCCAAGGAGTACCCATGTTTCATACTTTCGGTGGACCCTGTTACACGAAAAATGAGAAATACATGAAAAACGTGATTGCAATCACATTTTTTCATGTATTTCTAATTTTTCATGTAGTAGGGTCCATCTAAAGTATGTAACATGGTACTCCTTGGATAAGGAATTAAATTTTGCATCCAACAAGTGTTTCCACTCGAAATTTGAGTAAACCCATATGGAGATAAGTTGAAAATATGAGTTGAAAAAATATTGTCTTTTTTCCCTCTAAAATTTGATGATGTAATATAATATTATATTATTATTTCCACTATTATTTTATAATTTCCTTAGAAGGCCCATTTTAGACCTAAAAATATCCTAATGGAAGCAATAGTCCCAAGAGCTACAAAAATTTGGGCATGATCCATTGATGTGTTTTTTTTCCTCGTGAATCATTACCTTCCTACAGGGGCCCATAGTATTCAGTAGTAGGAGGATTAGTGTTAGTAAAACACTAAGGAGGGTGGGGCAGTGTTGATAGTAGAGCAAGAGGCTCAGTAGTAGAGTCAACAGTAGCACAGATTTTCCCAGTAAACAATCACAGACATAGTTGATTTAGTTTATTTTGTTTGGATGCTTTTGTTTTGCAGATGTTGCAGTAACAACAGCGACAGTGACAAGAGTTGCATGCAAAACATTCCAAAGGTGTTGGATGGGATGGATGTGAATCCCTTTCTTGTTGAGAGGGAGCGTTGAAAATAGAAACAAGAAATGTTAAAAATAACATCAAGAAAGATCATGATTTAATTTGTCCTTGAATTAAATTAGGAATAAAATTGTAATTCCACATCTCATGACTTGGCATTCTAAATTATATCACTCTTAGAAATCTAAATAATGACTTAGCAGTCTTAATTATATCACTCTTTAGAGGTTTTTTAATATCAACTACAATAAATAATACAAGGAAAAAGTGTTATAAAAACTAATTTCATTAGTTGAAGATGTTCAATTGTAAACAGATTAGACATTGTACTTCAAATCATACCAAACATTAATTGACCAAAAATTCAAATCTAAATATCTAAGAAATATTTGAAAAAATTGATAATTGTCTTTAAGTGTTTAGACATTAAATGCTATTAATTTCCACAATTTCAAATAACAAAGGTTGTAAGGTTTTTTAATTCCTTCTAGTTCACATTTTCCCTTTATTTCTTTTCACTTGTTTTGAAAAAAGAATTCACATAATTGCTACATAAAAACATTAATACGATTCCATAATTAAAAAAACAAAAAAAAAAAAAAACAAAAAGTCTAGCTTGCCACCTAGACAAAAATAAGGTAATGTAACCCCAGATTAATGGACAAAAAATAAAATTCATTTAAATTTTCTGGAAAATTTGGCAAGTTTTAGATATTTCCCCTTATAGATAAAAGTATCTAGCACTTAAAAATTTAGAGCAAATGCAAACTTGCACAGATGTCTACAACATCTTAATCATTAGGATAGCATATTTATAAAATAAAAAGCACATGCAAAATAGATTGTTTCTTAGTTAATATAACAATCACTTCATTGACTCCTAAAATATATATATTTCAAAGGGCCACTATAAATATTATGAAGGCAATAACCTAGTGCATGGTCTATTTATATACAATACCTAAATACAATAATTTATACTAATGATTTGTATCTATGATTTTATATTTTTATTGTTTAAATCAAATACCCTTTTTTTTATAACATTTTTTCATTGAATATCAAGCAATGCATCATGATTTACAAAAACCACTAATAAAAATAATAAAATGTTTCTAACTATACACATTAAATAATAATAATATAATAAAGATATCAGCGACACAAACAAAACATAACAAAAAGTATTAATAGTGAAAAAAAAAAAAAAAATATATATATATATATATATATTTAAACTATTATAATATAATACAAGGCAATGTATTTATTAATTACAAGATTATTGTATTTTTCATGTTTATTTATATATATATTTTGTTTTCTTAAATTCAATATAAATTATACAACATCACAATGACATCCAAGGAAACTAGTTGAACAAGGCAATTCTAACATTCATGAAACTTAAAATAAGGAAATATAAATGACTTAAATATAATTTAACACTCTATTTATATATATAAAAACAAAACCTACTCTATACTCCGATAATTAAGCATTTTAGTATTATGTAAACAATTTAAAGAATATAACATGATTGAAATTGTATATGTGTATATTTATTATTATATATATTATATAATATATATATATATATATATATAAATATGGGTAATTACTATAAATATAATTAATTTTAAAGGTTAATTAATAATTTAATATTTCAAATACTTAATTTACAAAATATAAAAGTAAATTATAATGAAATAAAATTAAAAATTCACATTCACATCCCCTTAAACTAAGTCCCTTTCGCTCTTATAAAGTTTATTCAAATAATTAAAACACTCATTGAAACTTTAATTCATTTTGCAATCGTCCACAATTTTAAGTAAAATCAGCAAAACCTAACCATTTATTCGCTTCATACAATTTAAAATTATTGGGGCCCAAAAAAAAGGTAAGAAAGAGAACATGATCAGAAAACAAAGTAAAAAAGATCATATAAAATGTAAGAAGAAAGAAAGAAATTATTTTAACATTCATGAGGCTAAAGCTAGCCTATGGGACATATTGCTTCTTCATCTGCTTGAGTATTCGATTCTTTTTCTGTGAAGCTTCAAAATAAATGCTCCCAACTTCTCGACAAAGCCCTCACTAAATAGATTATCCCAAGAGCCAGCTGCCAGCATATCTGCATAACTTTCCTTGTTGTCTTTGAAGGCCTCACATTCTAAAATGAAATTTTTTTATGCTTCCACTTTTCCGGAAGAACAAAAAATGCATACTCTTTCCTCCCACACTTCCTTTGGCCTTTTCCAAGAGACTTATTTTTATTTTTATTTTTAAAACAATATCTCTTGGACTTCTTCCTTTTTATCCCAAAATTTTTCAATGATGTGCCTTAAAGTTATACAATGATCAACTATGGAATGTTTAGGTCGAAAACCTGCTTGCCCTTTAGCATGCTTATCTCCTTCTTCTGCCCACTTGCTAATTTTGTTTTCTAGCATGCTTCCAAATAGCTTTGCAAACAAAGGGTTTATCATGATGGTCTTATAATTGGAAGGATTATTGACATCACCGCTCTTGAAAAGAGGTATTGCCAGACTAGTTGTCTAATCTATGGGGAGCCCCTGATGTATGATGTTGTTGAATATTTTTGTAATGTGAGGTGCAAGAATCTTTGAGCCCCACTTTAGATATTTTTCTTGGACTTCAGCTAAGTCTTTTTCTTTTCCAACACCCAACTTCTTGGTACCCATCTCTACCTCTTGTACCGTGGAGAGTTCAACATCAGTGTTAACCAAGGGGGGAGGGTCAACCTTGGGAACCTACTCATAGATTTGCTTTGTATAGTCAAACCATTTAGAAGCTATAATATTATTTCAAATTTGTATCTTTTTCTGTTGGATCTCCTTCCAAAATAAATTGGGATTATTTTTCCCAAGGAAGATTAGTTCTTCCCTCCTTGAAACCATGAAATCATCCTTTTTCTTGCTTAATAACTACTTGTAAGCTTTGAGATTTATGTTATCCTTGTTTGACTCTTTCCACATTCTCCTTGCCTTTTTGCATTCCTTTTCAAACCAAGCATTAACCGGGAAGGAATTTGTTTCAAACTTCTTAATTTTTTTCTCTTTTGAACTTTGCAAGTGCGCATTGAATTAAATGTGTTAATTCATGACTATGAAGGTTATGAATTGTAATTTTCTCCTTCTCAAAGAGCCTCTTTAGCGTCATTTTGAAGGTATTACAATTTTCTGAGTCAAAAGAATTATGCTCTGTGGGAGATTTTGTTGGACATGCTGCATTTTCTACTCTAATTGTTTCTTTCCAATACAAGAGAAACATAAATAAATTGTCTTGTGATCTAATTTCAAGTCCCGCAACTAATCTCCAATCAAAACTTCCTCCATTTTCTCACACAAACCATACGAGCAAATTACATAATCTACCACACTTGCTCCATTGTAAGTATTACAAGTGAAATTACTGGACTTTTCCCATCTACTCAAGCCATTACAAATGACTAAATCAAAGGCCCCACATAGAGTAAGAAATTATTCACCAAAGAGATTTCAGCCCTTCTCCTCTGAAATTCTTTCCCATTGATGGTTACTTTCTTCTGCAAGCCAAATAGGGTTGTAATCATCTTTACAACAAAGAATGCTAGCTTGCTTACTTGCAGTCCTAGCATTGAAACCACCCACTATAAGGACTTCACCTAGTTGCGAATATGTTGCAATATCTGCTTTTAAGGTTGCAAATGGGTCTTTGTGGTCAAGCCCTCTACCATTGTAGATTTTTGAAACCTACAGTGCAAAATAGCATGCTGCAATTCTGATGTGGTTTCCATTTTCTGATATTTTAAACCAAATGAATTTCTTATTTGATTCTTCTTTTTCTAACTGAATGAGATGACCTTCTTTCTCCCTTACTAAAACCATGATACCCCCATGCCCTTTGCAATTCCCTGTTGCCTTGTCCCACACTGCCATTTTCCAATATCCTTCAAACATATGTGTCTTGCACCCTTCATGCTCATGTGTTTCTATGAGGCAAATTATGTCTCTATCTTCCATAATAGGCCCTAACCCAAGTCCTCGTCTCCATGGGTAACCTCTGCAGTTCCAACAAACTAATTTTAAGGAAACCTGGGTATGGCTTGATTGTTATTTATTTTGACATTCAAGACTCACATTTGAGTCTTTATCCCTGCTTTCCCATACTGACCTTGCTTTCTGATTTCCTGTTGAAGAGTTTGTTGCCTCTTCTTTATTACCATCTTGTTGCTCTGTTTTGGAAGGAGGTCCAAATTGTGATATCACAACTTTACCTTTATAAATCCATGCTCTCTTGCTTTCCTCTCTTGCTTCCCTAACCTTTAAAATCTCCTCCCTTATTTCCTCCTATTGTTTTACAGTTAAATCTTCTTCTATGAAAAACTGAGAACCCCTCAAGGGATGTTTCTTGCTTAGAATGATATATTTATCACGTAAGCTAGGCATAATGACTTTTATGGGCTTGGCTCTCTCCCCGTTAAACTTACCCACCCTCCATGCTTGGCATATTTGTCCTTGCCATAGCAAATTTTCTTTCAAGAAGTCTCTTGCAAGGTCAAGAGTACATTCATTTTTCCCATAATTTCTCGCCCCTTTAATAATTATGTTTGCTGCCCTATTTTGTCTTTCCTCTCCTTCACTATCTTGCATGTTGTCAACCTGAATATTCGTTTCTCCTTCCTTATTAGTAGAATTGCTAATAACTTGAGCCCAAGTTTTGGAAACTTTTGTTGAATCTCCTTTCATTTCTTCTCTTGCGTTCTCTTCATGGTTGTTTATTTGGGCAATAATTTTTCCTTTATCCTAGGATGATTTCACATTCACCACCTTTGTACTTTCCACTACAGATTTCTTCATGTTTTTCACATCCGCCTTCATGCGTTGCTATTTTGTCTTCCCTATCAAGAGAGCTTCCTATAGCAATGCCACTTGTTCTTTTAAAACTTTATTTCTTTCTGCTAAAGCCTTGTTCTCAACTATTATTATATGAATTTTATGATCTCTTTCCTGCCATTTAGCTTCTAAAATCTCCAACCTTTGTTTTGCATTTAACAATTATTTCACATAAAGATCAAATGACCAGGTGAGAGGTGTGGATGTGGGATTGTATAAAGCAGAATCATCAATGACTTTTCCTCTGGACTTCTTATTGCCACGTGCTTGTAGAGGAGACTTGTTTGAGTGCTTCTTGCGAAGTGCTCGAGTACTTTTGTTTTTAAACCATTTCTTCTTTGTTTTCTCCCATTTTAGACGGGCTATTCTTCATTTTAAAATGCCCCAATATTGTTTGGCATTGACCCAAACCCACTTCCCAACTTTGGCAAATGAGGCAACTTTCACTTGTCCTAAATAATTTATCTCCACATGTTCTAAAATGTCTTGTTTCTTTGTCATGTTTGAGTGCATTTGTCATCCAACCTGTTTTGAGAAATATGTAGCTCTATAAAATGCCAATGTTACTTCTCACTGCTCCCTGTTGTTCATGTTATCGTTGCTCCTTGCTCGTTGCTCGATACTTCTGCTACATAAAAGCTCCCTGCTCTCACACTGTTCATTGTTCACTGCTCGCTACTCTCACTGCTAACCACATTGCTCGAACTATTGCACTGAACAAATGAGAACTCATTGTCGCTCCAAGAGAAACATTGGGAAAACTAGCTCAAATCTCAAGAAATCGCATGCAACAAAGCAAGTGAAAGAGTTTGTAGCGATCAACTATCAAGGGCTAGCGAGGAGTTTCACCTATCTTATTTGATGGCGTAACCCGTTGTCGTTTACGTAACCAAAAATAAAATACAGTATAAAGGTATATTTTAAATATAAATTGATAAAATAGTTAAAAAGTATAAAAGAGTTTAATTATTTTATATACATTTTTAATTAATTTGGTTGTATATTTTTTGAATATATAATATATATATATTATATATATATATTATATATATATATGTGTGTGTGTTGTCTCATAGACTTAATGTTTTAGAGCGCATCTGTTTAAAATTTAAATAAATAATTTTCAAATTTAAAACAAATTGATTAAAAAAAAAATAAAATAAAAAACTTAAACGTAAAACTATTTTGCTTTCTTATTTATATTATGAAATAAATAAATTAATAAACATTTTTATTTTGTTAAATGTCATATAGTGAATGTATAATAACAACTAATTTACCAGATATTTAACTTTTAATTTATAAGATATTAACTAATTATAGACCTGATCATAGACCTTAAGTCATTTTAAAAAAAAAATCAACAATGAACCTGAATTGTAGAAAAGAAAACGAATATATTATATTTTCAATATATATTGAATAAAAAAGTGCATTACAAGTCAAATATGTACAAAGATAAATAAAACATGGACAAGGGAATAAGTTATAATTTACAGGTAATAAATGGCATTATTACTCTCAAATATCAACACAAATGATAAAAACCATGAAGCAAGATAATTTGACTATTGTTGCTCATTTCCTTGTAAAACAACGTAGTACTTTAATCTCACCTAATATCAACATTAATGTATATGTGAATATTTTGATTAAAATAATAACTAAATATAACGCATATGGCAACCTGAGTTGAATTTGTCAGAGCTCGCACCAGCTCTCGTGAAGTATTATAGGTATAGTCGAATTGGTCAAGGAGTCTCAGTAGTCGAGAGTGGTTAGAAAGACCATACAAACGACAAGGCTGATATTTGATCTCATAGTATGGACCGACCTCTGACTTGCTTTCAGTAGGGGCCACAAAAAAATATGTGTGTGTAGTTGGGAGTGTTTACAAGGAGCCAAATTGGCCTGAGAGTGTCATAGTACAGTTCAAAAGACAAGGCCAACCTCATAGCGATCCCGACCTCCAACTTGCTTCTAAGAGGGCCCACAAAATAAATATATATGTACATGGCTTCTTTATAATTTATTATTTTGTTTTCTCATATAACATATTATTTAATATTTAATTTAAATATTTTATTTTTTCTATAATAACTCATGATAATTATCCTTTATAGAATAAATTTTCTAATTTAAAATATTTTATTTTTCTATCAAAACAAAAAAATGAATAAATTAATCTCTTTATAAAATAAATTTATTTAACGCAATTCTTACACAAAGATTGTATTTGCTATCTAAAAGTTTAATATAACATCAAAAAACTTCGTACCAATTTTAAACAGAAGTTATTTTCATGTTTAAAATATATGATATACGACTCTCTGTCTTGTCTCCTTTAAAGAAAAAAATGATGGCGAATAGGTTTTAACATAAAATAATCAATAGTAATGAATCTTATCTATTATCATAATAATATGATATATTATTATAAACTAATTGTTTTTCTTCTTTATATATATGTATATATATATACGCTAAATGTCACATAGTAAAGGTATAATAACAACTAATTTTACTAGATATTTAACTTTTAATTTATAATGTATCGACTTATGATAGACCTGATCATAGACCTCATTTAAGACATTTATAAAAATAATAATAGTAATAGTAGTAAACCTGGATTCTAGGAAACAAAAGCCAAAAATTATGTTTTCAATTTATATTGAATAAAGAAGTACACTACAATCCAAATATGTATGAGAAAAGAAATAAAATATGGATGAGGTAATAAGTTACAATTTACAGGTAATAAATGGCATCACTACTCTCAAATCTCAACATAAACAATAAAAAAAGCTTTGTTGAATATGTCAGGGCTCTCACTAGCTCACGTGAAGTACTGCAATTGTAGTCGAATTGGTCAAAGAGTGTTAGTACTCGGGAGTGTCTAGAGAAACCATTCAAATGACCTCATAGTGGAGGTCGATGTCTGGCTTGCTTTCAGTAGGGGCATGTTGAACCCTCGAAAGTCATTGCTACAACATGGGGGAAAACCACCCGGTCCAAACCTTGGTTGGCAGCTCCTTTTCCGTTTAGTGTGGTGGCTCCAATTAGGGATAATGGGACCAATTTCCCAAAAGATATTTTGATAGTGTTGATGGGGTGATATATGATGTAACGGGGGGATGATTAAGCTAAGTGTAATCTAATATAAACTATTTGAACACATGGATATATCCTAGTTTAAACACTATTAAACTATAACTATGCCCGAGAATAAAGTAAAGTATGTGATCTACAATAATGTCCTATAGCAATTGGTAATAAAGATCATTCATCTGCAATAAAAAGTGAAATCGTTTAACAATAATCATTTTTGGATAAATAGTTAGCCAAAATGATTGTGAAAGATATATCGCATATAGAATCGTTCATATATTCAACAAAAAATGAAAGCCAACACCATACAAAAGTGCAATAATGCTAACCGAAATTCAAACTTTCATACATAAAACAATTGAAAAAAAGTTATTTCCTGATACATAAATAAAACAGAATCACAAGATAAAAGTACCATATATCATAAGTTTTGCTCATGTGTTTCAACAATATCGACCAAATTCAAATCCATCCAACATCATCTAAGAGTGCAAAAGTGCAATTTCAGTAGAACAATGCTAGATATTGAAAAGAAAATAGATCATGTTCCATTCATTCCACCAGAACTTCCTCAAAGGTACAGAAGTGCATGTTTTGAAGAATGTTTCTGATAAAATTTATGGACCTCTCTCTAAACGCATGAGAGGGGTTTAAATACTAAAACTATAGGTCCTAAAATAGATTATTACAAAAATAGCTGAGGAGGTTTAAACAACCTTCCTCGGATTATGCTAAATAAAATAAAAATAAAAATAAAACAAAGTGACTAACTCCTTTGCATTTGATCCTTAAGATCGCAGATATCTGTCATTGGTTTTAGCTATGTTGGTTGGTCGATTGCAGATTTCAACTATCCAGTAAATATAGCGTTCGTCGGTGTTGGCACCATTTTTTGTGTGGAGGTAGTTAGGCATCGCAAGGTCATCCACTGGTTGTATGGTTTGATTAAGAATTGCCAGTATGCTTACCAATTCATCTTGCTCATTTGTCTGATCACCTCTTCCCTTTCCTTTGCTACTTGTCTCCATTGATGCTCTAGTTGATTGGCATTTAGAAGAAATCCCAGTATAGATTCTGCAACTAGGTTGACGCCATGCAGATTTTCATTAATGGTTTCAATGATGTTGTTTTCTGTTGCTGTCGCGGCCGTTGTTGCCCTTTCTTCTTGCTTGAGCCGAGAATCCCAGTCTGCAAATATAATTTCTTTATGTGATTCCTCCTGTTTTGGAAAATCAACCTTTCTCCCATATTCTGATTCTTGCCAGGTGATAAAGTCAGAAATCCTTTGATGTACTTTGTCATACTCAAGTCTCATATTGACGACTTGGCCTATTAGCTTATCATTGATCTCGTAATAAGGACTTATTTGAGAGATTTTCTGGCACAGAACTCCCTTTTGTTGCATTATTTGGGCGTTAAGGCTGAGTGCTTCTTTTATGAACTGATCGATTTGTGGTTCCATGCATCCTTTTCTCCTAGGCTAGCTTGATGTTGTATTTACATCTGTTCAAACTCCTATTGTAGTTTGGTTATTTGAAACTCTGCTTGTTGGTTAGATTTTCCTTGCTCTAATTGTTGTTCCAACAGCAGGATCTTTTGTTCCTTTTCTCTTAGCAGCATTTGGACCTCTGTTGCTTTATCAATACTTGTCGTAGCATAGGCTCCCACAAATTGCAACAATCTTGTAAGGTTCTCAAATGGGTCCATGGGTGAATATTTCCAAACAATGTCCATTGGTTCATTGTCGGGAGTGGTAATAGCTACAACATCTAAATTTCTTTTCTTCCTCTGCCTTTTGATGAAATATTTATGGGTAGGGCTAAAAAACACATCTAATGGAGGAATTTCCTCAATTCTCAAAATAATTTCAAAAGTGGGGGTGGCAGGAATGATCTCCACATCCTGAGTGCCTACAATTTTCTCCACTATAATTTATTGAGTTGATTTTTGTTCTGGAGTTTGTATCTCTAATGTTTGTTCCTCTGTATGAGATTCTTATTAAAATTCTCCCATTCTTTTTATAAATCAACAGCTGGGGGTTTCGTTGACTGAGTGGAAGTAGAGGGAAGTTCAGCCTGTTTCTTTACAGAGGTTTGTTCGTCTACTTTTTATGTGGTTCCGACTATGTCCCTTTCAGACTCTCTTTTTTTATTGCCCCCATTTTGAGACTATAGTTGTGAGTGCTCTGACTCACAAGTAGACTTTCCTGGGACTCTGTGATCCGGATTTAAACAGGAACGCAACAAATTACAGAGATAACCATATACACAAATATGCAGCGGAAATAATACTTCATTTCATTAATGGAAAATACTAAATATGCTTACAATCAGAAATGGAAATAAACTAGCTAGGGCGATGGTAGCTTATCTCTGAGAAGAGATGTGATGGCTACATGCCTCTGAACTGTGTTACAATGAGGCTCGAAGGCCTATTTATTGTTGAGAAACAATGAAAAAAAACCCTTCACATTCCAAAACATAACCCTAGGAGATGAAACGCCAAACTGTGGGCCCCGTTTGGGGGTAAGTTGGTACATCAACTTCCCGGGGTCGTAACTTTAGCATATGATCTCCGTTTGACGTGTACAATAGCTCATTAGAAAGATCTATTCGAGCACTATCATTGTTGGAATGTGCAACACCGGTCCATGTTCCATGGACCTCTGTTGCCCCCTGATTCCCCAAACAATGTCGTTTAGGGCCTCAAAACGGCTCCGGAAGTTCAGGACCCGAAAAACTGCTGAAAATAGTAAGTTGTGCTACAATTAAGGAAACTGAAAATGCTGAGAAAGACAATGGTGGGGGTCCAGGTGGACTTGGCAGGTGGCCACCAATATCCACCTGGATCATTCCTCCCCCCTTAGGAAGCAATGGTCCCCATTGCTTTGAGCTCCTCCATGAGATGAGGAAACTTCTGCTGAACTTGTTCCCTGGTGAACCACTTGCCCTGCTGAAGGAGTTGGCCTGCTTTGACAACTCGATACAGTTGGATATTCTGTTGGCGAGTGTGCTTGATCTTTGTGTCCATGATCTGATCAGTTGCAGCTTGTTCCATGCAATCTGGATTTAATTCTGTGGGTTGGAGCTGTTCTGCAATGTCGGATGTGTCTAGTAATGGTGGAAAGTAAGGCCGAAGGCGGTCCACATTGAACACTAGGTGCAGGCCAAGGAATGGGGGAATGCTGAGCTCAAATGCATTGTCTCCTATAGCCTTAGTAATGGTGTACGGACCATATCGGAGTGGTCTCAATTTCCGATAGGCTCCAGTAAGGCGTTCCTTTTGCAAATGCAACCAGACTTTGTCTACCACCTGAAACGTGTGTGGCACCCGATGTTGATCATGTCGCTGCTTGTACTTGGCATTTGATTTCTCAAGAATGTCATGGACCTGCTGGTGAATATGTTGGATGCGCTCAATGAAGCTGGTGGCCTTATCTGTTTCGGACTGGACATGAGCTGAGTTCATGTGAGTAGCTGCAAGTGGCTTGGCCACATCAATGGGGCATAGTGGCTGGAATCCCAAACCCACCTGAAAAGGGCTATGGCCAGTGGAGCTGTGAAGAGCTCGTTTGTAGCTGTGCTGAACATAGGGGAGGCTCTCGTCCCATGTGCGTGGATGCTTTGAGTTATACATGCGCAGAATGTGCACAATCATCCTATTGACAACCTCTGTCTGGCCATCAGTTTTGAGGATGGAAGGCTGTGGACTTCGTGAGTTTGGTGTCTAGCATTGACCAGAGACTGGACCAAAATGTGCTGA
>APFE030200384.1:19989-32328 GCA_000404065.3 Pinus taeda | reverse complement strand
CACGTGAAAGTCATTGGAAAGCAGCTAAAAGAATACTTCGTTATGTTTGAGGTATAGTTCAGTTTGGAATTCATTACAGTGCCGAAGCATCTCCTCTATTGGTTGGTTTCGCTGATTCCGATTGGGCTGGTAACCCTGATGATCGGAAGTCTACTGCCGGTTATGTGTTCACTCTTGGTTCAGGACCTATTACATGGGCTTGCAAGAAACAAGGTGCCATTTCTCTTTCTTCAACAAAAGGAGAGTATCATGGTACCGTAGAAACTAGTAAGGAAGCCTTGTGGCTTCGACATATCCTATCAGAGTTTGGCTTTCAGCAGCAGCATCTGACTACACTTTGGTGTGATAATCAAAGTGCCATTCAACTATGCAAAGATCCATTCCAGCATCAGTGTAGAAAACACATTGAACTACACATGCACTTCATCGGAAAGCTCATTCATGACCATGTACTTGAAGTGCAATATTGTTCAACAGATGATCAAGTTGCAGACATCTTTACAAAGGCTCTCACGGAGGCGAAGTTTACTAAACTTTGATTTATGGTTGGAGTTCAAGAAGTTGTCACTAAGGAGGGATAGGCTCTAGTGCCTCCTTCCTTCTCCTATTGTGTCATATTTGTAAATCCTCCAATCCTATCCCAAGTTGTTCTTAAGGGGGCATGTTAGGATATTCCGACACATAGGAATAGTTAAGTATAACTTGGTCTAGTATAGAGTTAGGTAAAGTGTGTTTCTTTACTATGTACATTTGTAACTTACAATCTGACAGTCACGATATGTAGTGATCCGACGGTTCATTCTCTCCTCGGTATTACCGACACTTGATCCATGCTTAACACTCGATTGGTCCATGATTTCTATTTAAAGTGCACGGAGGGTCATTTGTAGGTCAACCGTTCACGAGAGAAGCTTATGTAAATTGTCATTCTTTTATTAATAAATTGCCTGAAGTGGCCGCGTTGGCTCAGGCTGTGGACTGTTTCCCTCTTTGAGGGTTTTAACCACGTCAAAATACTGGTGTATTGATCTGTGATCTGTTTGTGAGCGGTGTCCTTTGGTGTTCTGTCTGAGGAACTTACCTTGTAAATTCCTACATTATGATCTAACATAGATTTATCAGCTAGTGTGGAGTAGACCATCTCTCTAGTCTGTTTGTGCAGCTCAATCTGGTCCATGGGATGAATATCCTTGGCTATGACCTCCAGATTTGTCCTGATGTAGTCAGCTGCTGATTGTGGTTGCTGCACCTTGGGCTTAAAATAACTCATGATCATCTTGCCCTCCTTAATGTCATAGGCAGACATCAACCTTCGTTGGTTTGTGGGGGCCATTTTAAGATATTGGTTGTAAAGTTGCAGCCTTAGTGGGTCATTTCTAGGCTTTATCTCCGTGAACGTCCTTTTGATGTCAGAGGCCTGTTTGCTTTGTGGCCTAGTGGATAGAACTTCCACACTATGCTACCTTTCTAGCCCCTGCCTGTGTGAGCTAGTCGATGTTTCCACCACTGGGGAAGTCTGCTGGCTGACTACCCTTTCACCTCTTAGAGTGCCTGTTGTTTTTTCAAATATTTCCTCTTCTGACATAGGATTGAGTCTTTGCCTATTTGCACCCGGCTATTCTGCAGGCCCACTCATGGGTGTGGGGTCTTCCCTGTCTCTATTTTTGCCTTTTTGCTCATTTAGAGGAGTCTGTAATGCAGGAATCTCTGCTTCCTTGGTTTGGACTAGAGGTGTTTGCCCCCGCTAATCAGTCATTGTTGGTTGCTCTGTGTCTGCCTCTTCCTTGCCATTAGAAAACCCTGTAACTGGTGTGCTGGTTTCCTGTACAGGCTGCTGAGAAGTTCCAGCAGAGGATGCATCGGCTCCTATTTGTTGAGGTATCTCGAAGGATACCTGTCCAAAAGAGTCCAGGTCAAGGGTTTTTTCAAGGTCTTTCATAGCCCTCTCCATCTTTTCTTGCTCACTAATTTGTTCTACTAATGTACCCTCTACCCAGTCATCTTGATTAGAAAACCGTTCAATTTCAGGGATTCTACGGTGTACATAGACTGACAACCTGTTTCTACTTTTCTGTCACTTATAAAGCTATTTGGGTCATACAACACCCACCAAAATCTCTTCTTCAATTTAAGTTGTTCCCCTAATATCTTATCAGCATCTTCCCATGCCCCCCTCTTATGAATGACAAAAGGGCCTAACTAGTTTTTATTCTTAGGTGAGCCTTTTTCTTTGCACTACAAAAGTGGGTTAAATCTGCATTGATAAGCTGCCTGAAATACTCCAGTGAAAATAGTCTGATAGGCACATATTTGGGCAGCTTGAAAGGGCATAGTTCACAACCATATATTCTGATTTCAGTGTGATTTTGGTAGAGGTACCAGTCACCTATCTTGTACTGTCTGGAAAGCTGTAAAATCTTCTTTATATCACTAGAGAGCCTAGGAGTAGGAGCTCCTATCAATAGAGTGGTGGTTGGATGTACAAACAGGTCAATGAATTCACAATAGGTATAAGGGGATTCACAGACATTGTGGAAGACTGAGGTCCAAAACATCACAGACCTCCTCTCTCCTTCGGAATCCCATTTCTTGATGGGAAATGAAAAGCTGTCCAACTGATAATATAGCAGAAGTTGGTATATGAATGAGGTGTACTTGAAGACTCCTTCTCTATCCAGATTTATGAATTGGTCATGGATCTTGTTGGCAATGAAGGTGGCATAGTCATATTTGACAGCAGGGAGCTGTCCTGGAGTAAACATTGACAATAGAACTAAGGTGGTCTCATCAACAAATTCACTGGTTTTGAATCCCAAGATGAAGGATATCATATCAATTATGAGTTTTCCTATTTCAGTGAACCAGACATGCAAATATGGAGGTGGGCCTTGGGGTTGGCAATTTGGTTTCATGAACATTTGAGCAATACGGGTTATTTCTGAATTGGGCAATTGAGAGCCTTGCTCAAGAAAAAATCCCATGGAAAGAGGAGCCAGAGGCTAAGTGGGTTTGAACTTTAACATCTCATTGATGGATTCAACAGTTATGTAAAAAAGGACAGTTTGGTATGGGGTTATAACTGCTTTAGGGTTAGGGTCATAGTTGGCACAACATTGGTGAATAATATTTGGGAAAATATTGACTGAGGGAAGGTAATACCTAGGAAGATTAGATTCCCATATTCCATAGATGCCAGAGTTGCTTAGATAACTATTCCTGATTAGGAAAAATGCCTGGAGATGGTTCATGTCACCAGATAACTCTTTTATTCGAAAATCTCTATCAACCAAGGGTAAGTAATCCAGGTCTTTATGAGGTGTATTGAAGGGCGCGACGTTCAGGGCTGCTGGAGCCTCCATGTTTGGTTCTTGTGTTTTCAAACTGGAGGTTGGGCTTCTGTGGAAAAAATGAGCAAAGGAGCAGTTTTGGGTGTGTTGGTATGAGAGAAACAGGATGTTTTACTTGAATTTGGATCTTTTGGGTAGAGTTCACAGAGGAAAAAACAAAATTACAGGTTCGGGAAATGAATCGGGGTAAATACCTATTTTTTAAAGGCGAACAGTGCAATTGTAGGTTGACTGATGAGTTGCAGAGCAGGAAGCTGAGATTTTCTTGGTTAGGTGGCGGACTGGATGTTCGTGCAGTTGTCTGGACGTAGTTTGCATGAAAACAGTTTTGCAGAAAAATGGGTGAAAAGGACAGTTTCACAATAATTTAATGAAAATTGGCTTTGGCGGGGCTTTTTTGGCTTTTATCGCATGGGTGACATCAGCTGGATTGGACGTGTTGTCGTTTAGCGGAAGGGTGGATGGTGACGTGGCAGTGATGCGGTGGTGATGTTAGCAAAGGGTCAGTGGGAGGGCCGTAAGCTATTTTTTTCCGCACCGCTTATGGGCTGGGGCAGTTTCAGATGAGGGGGCAGCGAGCAGCGTAGGCGGTCGATGCGTGGCATCTGTACGGGAGCAATACCGCCAGCTCCCTGGGACTTAACTGTCAGACGGAAGGGGGGTCGCGATATGCGTGTGGACCGTTGGATGAGCGGGCCCAAACCTGACGGTGGGCGCTCTGTGAATATAGTGGAGGGTTAATGTGCGGGGGCCCGATATAATAAACATTAATAAATCATGTCGGGGCTATGTTTATTGGTTGGCGGGGTGTTTAAGTTAGGTTATTAATTAGCGTGGGGTTAATTAATTCCTCATGTGCACAGGGAATGGTTATTATAAGTTTTCAAATAAACCTATAATTCCATTTAAAACAACAATATATGGCTATAGTCTAGCCGGGGGTGGGAATAATAAATTTTTGGGGTTTTGCATATATTAATGTAATACGGAAAGGGGAATAAGTATAGGGAGTTATACAATAATGTTAATAGTTAATATGAAACTTTTGAAAATGAATGTGCGCTAAGCATAATGTTATAAAACTTAGGCAAAAGGAGAAAAAAAGGATTTTACACAAGAAATGTGGCTATTGTTCCTAAGTAACTGGAGCTCCACTTAGGCATCTGATGAAAAATGGGATGAGTGATTTTAAGGATATTAAGCAGATCTCAATACCTTTAAGGGAGATTAGTAAGTGACTGGGGAAAAGGATGAAGGGGAATTAGTCATGACTCTGTCTTGCTTGAGCTGCATCAAAATATCTGTTTTGCACTTGTGATGAGACTGAAAGTTAACATATTTACATAATACATCACAAGTCACATTCTGCAACACCATTCTGCCTACTCAGCCTAGGATTCTTCTTCTTCTTTCTTTGGGTGCATCTGAACTAGAAAACCCTCATCATCTTCTTTTTCTTTTCACGGCAATCCTACCTAAATCTACACTTATAACATCCAAGAGCTCGAATTTAATAGTTGAGCTCCTTTGCTTCTCTACCTATCTACTTATTAGCCAAGATTAAGCTGTTTGTCCATTCATTAATGGTGGCATAATTCAACAAGCTGCACATCATCAGATTATTGCAAAAATAGAATAGTAGTTTTGGACTTGCACACTTTCCTAGTCTTTTGTTTAGGGTTCATTTCTTTCACTTTTTTTACCATTTCATTCTTTTTGCCCTTTGATTATTCTTTTAGGGCATACCCTATTTACATTTTTTATTTTTTTTTGATTTCTTGAGAATATGGAAAACCTTTGCAATCAGAAAAAAGGTATGAACATATTGCAGAGCCCATCAATGTCAATCATGAAATATGACACCTATTGGTATAGGAACCTAACAGATGGGATGATGATGGCCAATATGTTGAGTGGCCATGCACTGACATATGGTTTGGATAGTGCTTCTTTGTTGCTGCTACACATTGAGAGAGTATGTTATTGCACATGGAGGCTTTATGTTTTGATGTATATGCCATGTATTATTGCTGCCATATGGAGCATAAGTTGATGCTCATTGATGCCATGTACTCATGCTATTTCATGTTTTGGTCATGTATTGTTGAGAGCACATTGATGTGCAGATGTAAAATCCATGTACTATGATTGAGTCATTTTTTGGGCACATTTCTCATGGAGAGACCCTTGGTGTCTAATATATTTTATCATTTTATGTATGGGTCAATGGAGTCCAAGTCATATTTCATATAGTATATATTTTGATGTAGCCCCACTTTATTGGTTGCATGATGTAAAATTGGGTCCATAGGGTCATGGTTGGTGATAGGTGTAGAGGATTCATATGTTAGTTATATGTACTTGTCACAACTATGTACTTGCTTTGTGAAGCATTGTATTATAGTGACTTCATTCTATATCATGTCCAAAGTCAGTTGGAGTCATGGTCCATGACTAGTCTCTTGCATTTTTGAAGAAATCTTATTGTAGCAGGCATATGTGTTGTTTCAGTAGGCAAAGTGTATGATTGCAACTCCATTACATGCTTAGGGGGAGCATGTTTAGTTCAAAGATGTCATGGCATTGAAGTAGATATGTTTGGCAATCAGTTTCCTTGTTTTCATGCTTATCTTCTACAATATACTTCATGTGTTGCATCAACATGATGTTTTGCATGACAGGGGAGCCCTACTCTCATTTAATATTATTGGCATTGTTCATCAGTGTTGATATGACCCTTTTCAATTGATGTCAAAGGGGGAGAGATTTTGGATTGTTGAAGTCAACCACACATATTGCATTAAGTTTTACATCAATGCCAAAGGGGGGGTTTGTTGGCATTGTAATGTTGGCATTGATGTCAACAAGTTGGAGGTGTTGCTTGTCATGTGTTTGGTGATGGATGATTGGTTGATGGTATTGTTTGTTGGCATTGATGTCAACATACTTATGACTAAATCTAGTAGAGGTGGTGTTGTGGTTGCTGACTTGGAGATGGATTCCACATGTGTGATTGGTTTGAGGTTGGCATGTTGTGATTAGAGATGTTGCTACTACAGGAGGTGGAGTGTTTCTCTAGATGTTGCAAATGTCTCTTTATGTCCTGGAGACATTAAATATGCTGCTACATGTGTGAGATGTAGTTGCTTGTGTTGGAGGTGCTTCTACCAGTGTTGGAGGGAGTTAGTTGACATGATGATGATGCTACAAGATATGGATAGAGATGCTGCTACAAGTCATGGAGATGTTTAGAGATGTTGTGGTTGTTGCTTGAGGATGGGCGGTGCTGGTATTGGCTCTAAGGTTGACATAATAGGTCTTGCATGACATTGACTTGTTCCCTTTCCTATTCATTAGTTGCAGAATTATCTCAGTGGCTTGGAGGAGTCTTCAAAGGTTGATGACGATGGTCCAATAGGTGGCAAAGGTTCTAGATTGAAGAACTGATGCTTTCACTGAGTTTTAGCCTCATTTGCATGCATGCTGAGTCAAGGGAGTAGTTGAGATGCTAAATTTGCATCGAGGCAGGCCCAAGGGAGCGATTATAGCCTCAAGATGCTAAAGTCACATGAAAGATAGTGTTAAGGGAGTGGCTATAGTTTTTTCACTAAAATTGCTCTGCATTCCTTGCGCCATTGAGATATTTTTGTGTTTTAGCAATGTTATTGATAAAAAATTTTCGGCATATGGTTGGAAAATTTCATGAGACCTCCAAAATCTGATTAAAGTTAAAAATATAAAAAAGGATCATGGAGTTAGTGGTTGATTGAGTTAATGAGCTAAATCGAGATCTTATCTAGCATATGAAGACGATTGTTGACCTTAGAAGTTATGATTAATTATTGAGTTGAGTACATGAGTTCATCTACATATTGGAGATGTTAGCGCTAAAATATGCCTTAGGCTGAAATAAGGCAAGACTCAAGGCCACATCAAACCTCGCTCAGCTTCGTAGCTAGCCCTACGAGGATAGGAGAGGGCTCTCTCCGGGTCAAACTTGGCAAAAATTAATCGAAAAGGCTCGATATGACCGAATTGATGACTGATTTTAGGCTAGGTATTAAGTACAAAGAGTTTACAATTGATTTTTGATAATGTTTTTGAATTCAAGGGAAAGGCAATTTTGGGTGCGGGGATGAGGCACATTTTTTGCAGAGGTCTACTTTGGGCAAGATAGGTGATTGTTTTGATGCCTTAAAGCAAGTGAGATGAGTAGATCAGACTGGTGAGGGGCTAAGGAGAGCAAGGGGTCTCAAGGATTCTCCTTAAATTGAAGAAAACATAGAAGATTAAACAAATTTAAAGGCAGAGCATAGCAATTTCATGGATTCTACCTTAACACTTCATTTGCTTAATAAGAGAAAATTCAATAGAGGTAATGATTCAAATAAAAAACTTACAAATACTGAGAGAAAAACACAATCAAGACATAAAGCCACATGGATCCCAAGTAGTGCTGCAAAACCCTGGTCTTTCCTTTGCCAAAAATGCTGGTAAAATATGTACAATATAGTCTCAAAACTATCCCAAGAGTCTAACCATGAAAATGACTAAGAAAGTACATAATATAGGCAAGCTAACACATTTCCTTACCTCTAAGAGTCGAGCTCATCATCCTAGGAGCTATTTCAACCAATTCTAAACTGAGCACTACAATCTAGGCAATCAAAACAACTTGCCTCTATAAGCTAGGAAACCAATTCATTCATTAATTTTTGCCATTTTATGAATGAATCTTCTAGAATAGGTAAAAAAGTGTCATGTCAACATGAAATTACATCAATTACATCAAAGAGGATGAAAAATCCCACCAAAAAGTCAAAACTAGTCAATGCTGCGTTTTCTTGAGCTGAAGGTGCAAAACTGGCAAATTTTCCCAACGCGTAGCGCGCCATTTCTCAACGCATAACGCTCCTTTCAGGCCACTTTTGAGGAACTTCACAGCATCCTAATGAGGCACAAGTGGGCTTGTTGGAAAGTTCTGGATGTCTACTCTCCAGCCCAAGTGGAATTTCTCAATTTGGTTGCCATGTGCCCCTCCAAAATTGCAATCTCCCAAGATTGCTTTCTGTGTGTCCAAAAAGTGATAGAAGGTCATTTTTTGCTTGTTTTTTGACATTTTGGGGGCTCAAATCTCCATGAAATTTCTTGGCAGTGCCTGAGCAAGTGTATTTTGCCATGAAAAATCCAAAAATGCTGAGTTTTCGTGAAATGGACCTCCCCAACATAAGGATAGCGTGCGGCGCGCTACGCGTTGAGGGCAAAACCCTGTTTTTGGCACAAAAAATTCAAAATTGACCAAAATTGCTCCAAATTTTCTGAATTTTGAGCTGGAGGTCTATCATTAAGTACCATGCTCCCTCAAGGTGGCTTTAGCCAAAATCTGAAGTGGATCGGGCCATTTCCTCCGTTTTAGTGCCTTGGCCAATCGTCCTTTAAGTATCTTCATCTTTGCTTTGCACACATGCATGCGGGCCCAATAATGATTTTTCATGTGTCGAAGCAAATCTTTGTCTCTATTGGCTTTTGCCAACAAATTTTCCAAGTGAGTGTTCACCCGGATTAGCATTGATTCCCGATCGATAGGTGTCAAATCACCGAGTCTCCTACGGGCCAATTCCCGGTCTTCACGAATCTTCCGCTGCTCATAAAGTTCATGTTCATCTTCCAACTGTTTGTTGCGATGCTCTAAGTAGTTGATCACCCATTTTTCCATCTGCAATATCTTGTGTAGCGACTCATTCTCGGCCCTTTGCTCTCGAATGATCTCCTTGAGCTCTGAGGTAGGAGAGCTAGCATCAATATCAATGATATCCGTGTCCTGACCTCTTGAAGGACCCTCATCAATCATGGGCCTCTTGCCCCTATCTTGGACCTGTACCTGTGCTGAATAAGATAGCGAGACCCCTTCCACATGATGTGGCGATAATACTCGCTGTGCCGATGAAGTCAACGAGACCCCTTCCACCCCGGGTGGAGATAGTACTCGTCGTGCAGCTGCAAATAAGGCTTTGGGGCCTTTCTGATATGTCACATATGCTGGAGCATCAACATGCTCGGTTTCATGAATGTCAAACTGCTGTGAAGGCCCTCCCTCATCATGGACAATCTCAGGAGGTGGGTGTGGCACCGTGAAGAAGTCGTGAGAAATGAAATCCTCCCATGGAATACCCTGCTCTGCCAACTGATGCATCACTATGATCTTGATCAGTGCATAATGATAAATGCTCTTGTGTTGCTGTGCTGGGCTCTTCCTTTGTACCAAGGGCACCATCCTCTCTATATTTCGGCACATGAAAAATGGAATTTTCATCATTCGTACCCATCTGAAATGCATCAACAAACGGATATGGTATGAATATAGACGTGAAAATCTGCCCTCACAAGGGAAATAGCGAATAATGAGCCTCATCAAGGGTGCATACTCATCCCTTAGGAATCTGAAGGGAAAACAACAGTTAGGTGTCTCATACATCCAGGTTTGATATATGGCTCATAATGAAATCTGTCTAACTGCTGGCGCTTGTTCCACTCCTCTCCAACATTTTGTATCTCGGTTGCTTGAGCAACAATCTCGGATGATAGTGTGAAGTCCACTCCTACAAGGTTCACATGACCATTGTGCAAATGTAGGACAAACAAGCGAACTAATTCTCTATGATTTTGAATTTGTGAGATCCTCTCACAATACTCAAAACATGATAGGTACTGAAAACAGGTCACTGCAAGTGGACAAGCTTGCAAATGAGCCAAAGAGGTGGTCTCCTCCCTGACATGCCGACCACCTTTACCACCCTTGTGATGCCTCCTTGGCACCTCTATCTCTGGTGTTGAATCACGGTCATCACTCTGTTCATAATCTGATTCGGTTTCTAACATGGTTTTGGAGGCAAAGTGACTGAAATGTAATGCTGACTTTGCACCCAATGAACTGTTGTTTGACTTTTTCAAATGTTGTCACCAAGGGGACAAAAAGACATGGGAATTGTTAGGGAAAGGGGAACATGAGCGAATTAGGGACAATAAGTGGGATTTTAAGGTGAAGTAGGGTTTGGGAATTTTAATAGGGTTTAAGGATTTTAGTGGATTTTAATAGGAAGATTATAAAATTGCATGGGAAAATTTTAAGGAGAATGTTGGTGAAGGTGGGGGAAAAAAGGGATAAAAAATGGGCAACCTTGGACAACAAGAGAAATTTGAAACCCTAGTACCATTGGGACTTTAAATTTTCCACAACAATGTAGGGTTTTGATTTACCATTTTCATAGCATTTGAACATATTAATTTTCTCTTTCATCTTGAAAAACCAAATCTAGCCATGGAGGAGAGGCCTACCTGCAATGTGCTTGAGAGAAAAATCGATTTGATGGATTGCTGGCAATTTGTTGAGCAGAAAACCCAACGCGTAGCGTGCCTTTCCCAATGCGTAGCGCCCCTCTGGCGCATAGCACATGTGCAGAATAACACTGAGAAAAGCGCCCTGACGCGTAGCGTGCCCTTGACGCGTAGCACACCCTTCCTGATGTGTAGCACGCCTCTGAAAATGCCCACTTTGCTCAAGAACTCGTAAAATCACCTTTGCAAGGTTTCACTTAGCTTGTGAGAGGTAAATGGGTTGGTTATGAGGAGAGATGCCTTTATATAGACTCCCTTTTGAATTTTACTTGACCAAAACCCACTTTCTAATGTTTGGATGTTGACACTTTTTCAAATTTATAAGCTTTGACTTTTTGGTTTCCCTTTAAAACAAATTGGTTGAAATAATGATTTCTTTTGATAATTTTTGCAGGAATAGCTCTGATATGCTTTGGCAAAGGAGACCAAGGCTGCACTTCAAAATTTGAAGAACTTGAAATTTTGACAAAGTTTTACAAAAATGAGATAATGACCTTTGTTTCTCAAAAACAGAGTTTTGAAAACAAGGTGAAAATTTAACTGTACAATGATGAGAATTATTGAAATGATGCTTTATGAAGGACATCCCTCTAGCCTGCTGGTCCTTTATGACCTCTCAAGACAAAAATTGACTCAACCCTAGACCTAAGACCTCAAAATTTAAAACAAGATAAATAACCCTTTGAAGATTTTATTCACTCAAACAAACCTAAACTAGCAGTGCCAAACAGGAGGGGAATAAAATACACAAAATCCTCCAGCAGAGTTATGGCATGCCTAACGGAATGCAACATGATCAAACTGATGGGACACCTAAACATGAAATGCAAAGAGTTCTGATCTCTGGTGGAGGGCTACTAGACCGACTCTAACATTGGCTCCAATGGGGATGGTAGCTCCTTGGAGGTGCCAAGAACAACATATCTTTGGGAGAGCAGACCAGTGCCTTCATCCATTGGGCGATGGAGTCATTATTTGAACGAATAACACAAAACCTTTGACACATTTATTGAATGAAAACTTGACTGAAAACTAACTGAAACTTGAATCAAACCGACTCGATGGCAAACTGAAATAACTTGAAAAACACTGACTCAACAGACCAAACACAAATGACTCATGACTGACTTAAAACAAGACTTTACAAAGCTTTTGGAAAAAAGGCAACAATCCATCAAGATTTGGAATCATGATGACAACCACCTGCATACTAATGAAATATGTACGATCATGTGTAATGAGCTTTCCAATGTAACCAATCCAATAGATGGCTACATACCAAATTTCTGCTCTCACTTTTCTCGAGCAGGCGGAACGATGTACATGTAGGAAACCGACAATAACCACTGAAACCAAGGCTTATGATAACGAAACAGGCAACATTTATCTTCTCTAGTGCTTGCAAAAGGATGCCGAAGGGATCTTGATAATCCTGAAGCACTATCTTGTCTTGAGATCCAGCAGCAAAAATACGAGTACTCTGTTCATTCTGATCTGAAAGAACAATTGATTTCCGAGGGATAGGAATGCACAGAGAAGTATGTGCTTCTGCCATCTGAGTGTTAGCTGTAGGTTCCTTGACCATGAGAAATCCTAG
>APFE030200384.1:1587-16691 GCA_000404065.3 Pinus taeda | reverse complement strand
TCTTTTGTCTCTATTGGCTTTCGCCAACAACTTTTCCAAGTGAGTGTTCACCCGGATTAGCATTGATTCCCGATCGATAGGTGTCAAATCACCGAGTCTCCTACGGGCCAATTCCCGGTCTTCACGAATCTTCCGCTGCTCATAAAGTTCATGCTCATCTTCCAACTGTTTGTTGCGCTGCTCTAAGTAGTTGATCACCCATTTTTCCATCTGCAATTTCTTGTGCAGCGACACATTCTCGGCCCTTTGCTCTCGGATGATCTCCTTGAGCTCTGAGGTAGGAGAGCTAGCATCAATATCAAAGATATCCGTGTCCTGACCTCTTGAAGGACCCTCATCAATCATGGGCCTCTTGCCCCTATCTTGGACCTGTACCTGTGCTGAAGAAGATGGTGAGACCCCTTCCACATGATGTGGAGATAATACTCGTTGTGCCGATGAAGTCAACGAGACCCCTTCCACCCCAGGTGGAGATAGTACTCGTCGTGCAGCTGCAAATAAGGCTCTGGGGCCTTTTTGATATGTCACATATGCTGGAGCATTTACATGCTCGGTCTCATGAATGTCAAACTGTTGTGAAGGCCCTCCCTCATCATGGACAATCTCAGGAGGTGGGTGTGGCACCGTGAAGAAGTCGCGAGAAATGAAATCCTCCCATGGAATACCCTGCTGTGCCAACTGATGCATCACTATGATCTTGATCAGTGCATACTGATAAATGCTCTTGTGTTGCTGTGCTGGGCTCTTCCTTTGTACCAAGGGCACCATACTCTCTATATTTCGGCACATGAAAAATGGAATGTTCATCATTCGTACTCACGTGAAATGCATCAACAAATGGATATGGTACGAATATAGACGTGAAAATCTGCCCTCACAAGTGAAATAGCGAATAATGAACCTCATCAAGGGTGCATACTCATCCCTTAGGAATCTGAAGGGAAAAACAACAGTTAGGTGTCTCATACATCGAGGTTTGATATATGGCTCATAATGAAATCTGTCTAACTGCTGGCGCTTGTTCCACTCCTCTCCAACATTTGGTATCCCAGTTGCTTGAGCAACAATCTCGGGTGATAGTGTGAAGTCCACTCCTGTAAGGTTCACATGACCATTGTGCAAATGTAGGACAAACAAGCGGACTAATTCTCTATGATGTTGAATTTGTGAGATCCTCTCACAATACTCAAAACATGATAGGTACCGAAAACAGGTCACTGCAAGTGGAAAAGCTCGCAAATGAGCCAAAGAGGTGGGCTCCTTCCTGACATGCCGACCACCTTTACCACCCTTGTGATGCCTCCTTGGAACCTCTATCTCTGGCGTTGAATCACGGTCATCACTCTGTTCATAATCTGATTTGGTTTCTGACATTGTTTTGGAGGCAAAGTGACTGAAATGTAATGCTGACTTTGCACCCAATGAACTGCTGTTTGAATTTTTCAAATGTTGTCACCAAGGGGACAAAAAGACATGGGAATTGTTAGGGAAAGGGGAACATGAGGGAATTAGGGACAATAAGTGGGATTTTAAGGTGAAGTAGGGTTTGGGAATTTTAATAGGGTTTAAGGATTTTAGTGGATTTTAATAGGAAGATTATAAAATTGCATGGGAAAATTTTAAGGAGAATGTTGGTGAAGGTGGGGGAAAAATGGGATAAAAAATGGGCAACCTTGGACAAAATTTTCCACAACAATGTAGGGTTTTGATTTATCATTTTCATAGCATTTGAACATATTAATTTTCTCTTTCATCTTGCAAAACCAAATCTAGCCATGGAGGAGAGGCCTACCTATAATGTGCTTGAGAGAAAAATCGATTTGATGGCCTGCTGGCAATTTGTTGAGCAGAAAATACAACGCGTAGCGCGCCTTGACCAACGCGTAGCACCCCTCTGACGTGTAGCACACGTGCAGAATAAAACTGAGAAAATCTCCCTGACACGTAGCGCGCCCTTCCTGACGCGTAGCGCGCCTCTGAAACTGCCCACTTTGCTCAAGAACTCCTAAAATCGCCTTTGCAAGGTTTCACTTAGCTTGTGAGAGGTAAATGGGTTGGTTATGAGGAGAGATGCCTTTATATAGACTCCCTTTTGATTTTTACTTGACCAAAACCCACTTTCTAATGTTTGGATGTTGACACTTTTTCAAATTAATAAGCTCTGACTTTTGGTTTCCCTTTAAAACAAATTGGTTGAAATAATGATTTCTTTTGATAATTTTTGCAAGGATAGCTCTGATATGCTTTGGCAAAGGAGACCAAGGCTGCACTTCAACATTTGAAGAACTTGAAATTTTGACGAAGTTTTACAAAAATGAGATAATGACCTTTGTTTCTCAAAAACAGAGTTTTGAAAACAAGGTGAAAATTTAACTATACAATGATGAGAAATATTGAAATGATGCTTTATGAAGGACATCCCTCTGGCCCGCTAGTCCTTTATGACCTCTCAAGACAAAAATTGACTCAACCCTAGACCTAAGACCTCGAAATTTAAAACAAGATAAATGACCCTTTGAAGATTTTATTCACTAAAAAAAACCTAAACCAGCAGTGCCAAACAGGAGGGGAATAAAAGACACAAACTCCTCCAGCAGAGTTATGGCATGCCTAACGGAATGCAACATGATCACACTGATGGGACACCTAAACATGAAATGAAAAGAGTTTTGATCTCTGGTGGAGGGCTACTAGACCGACTCTAACAGGAGAAATCTCATTGTGATTATGGTTGATTACACTAGTGTGTTGTGTGAGTGAGAGCTTATAGAAGAGCTTAGAAACAATGAGTTGAAGTATGTTTCAACCATGATATTGGTGTAGTGTGTGAGAATATGGTGTATTATTTTGAAGAGTTGTTTTGCAACTGGAGTGGAGTTTTGACTGCATCTTGTGATGAAAATTTATCATTTGATTGAGCTTTGATGCTATGTTGCTGCAGTAATCATGTTGAGCAAGTTTTAGGAGTCGAGTTTGGAATTATATGAAATGAGGCTCACATGGAGGAAGTGAAGACATGGAGGATTTGAGTAAACAGTGTTTTGGCAGATTTAGTGGCTGAAGAGTTTTCTCCATCCAATGGTGGTTGGATATTTTGGTAGAAGCTAGGCGAGGCTCATTGGTCATGATAGTACCAGTAGATCAGAGTATGTAGAGTTGGTATGAGTTCAAGAGTAACTGGGCGAGGATCGTTGATCTTGGTGGCCTTTAGCGGATGGTAGTCTATGGATCCAAAAGAGAAACAATATCCTATTTGATAGTGCTAGCATACTGTGAAAGAAGTCAAGTCTTCTGGCTCATGGGAGTGAGATGATCCATGTATAATTTTCTTGATAAATTAATAAAAGAATTGAGCAGCGCAACAACAACAGGTTGGTTTTTTGCCCGAGATGGGTTTTCCACCTGAAACACTTGTGTCCATGTGTTGATTGATTTTTTTCTTTCATGTTTATTATTGATGATCTGATCTATGCTTTTCTATTCTAGTTTTTTCATGGTGTAAAATATTAAGTAATTTTAGAAAAAGTTTAAAAGTGCCACACTACACCCCCCCTCTCAGTAGTGATCTTATTTCCAACAAGGGTGAGTAAAGATTGCTTCTATGTAACTGACATGAAAATATGGGTGACAATCCTTTCTATAACAACCCTAGTTAAAAAATCCATGTAAAATATATAAGGCCACGGTGATGGGACAAGTATTCCAAGATGAATGGTGGGAAAAACATCCTAGTGGGTGTTCATTTTGGTTTATTGTGGCTAAGGAAATTAGCAAAGGAAATGGAAAAGGCTTTGGAAAGGCATGAGGCATTTATTGGCATTTTATTTATGAAAATAATGGAAATTAGGAGAAAAGGAAGGTGAAAGGTCACAAGTAGTATGTGAGGAGAAAATTGAAGGAAAATAGTGGAGAATGAAGAAAATAGAGGCCTCATTAATAAAAAGGCTTATGTGGATCAGTGGGTAAGATTTTGACAGGTTTTGGTGGAGCTCTCTCTCATGTTTGGAATATGGCATGAGGGTGAGTGGCTGAAGAGAGATTTAGCTCAGCAATTCTACAGTTGGGTGGAACGTAGTAGTTCCATACCGAGTTGGCCTTTGCATAATTAATATGAGGTTATTTCTCCTTGTTATCTCATGAGTATCATACTGGTTTATATGTGGATTATATGGATTTTGTTTCCTTGGTATTTTTGTTGTTATTATTCTGGTTATGAATAAGTATTATGACAATGGCTATGTATGGATCCCATCATGTTTTTACTTGTATATGAATGAAAAATGCACCTATGGCCTAACACATGAAACTGCAGCTAAAGTAATAAGGAAACTTTTGTCGCTCCAAGAGACAGCCTTGGACTGCTTACAAGACTAGTGCTTGGGCACATCTAGATTTTGTGTGTCTTAAATGATTCTCGGGAAACTGCACACACACACACACACACACACACACACACACATATAATGAATTGGGTTGGTTCATTCATCCAAAGGTATAAGTCATGTATTTTTGGTACTTCTTCACATATGCAATTCATAGAAATATGTGGATAAAATAGTGGAGGCTGAGTAGATCAAGGACTTACAGTTTAATAAGATTTTATAAAGAAAATGAGAGAAGATATGGGGAAAGAGAAACTCATGACATAAAACCTAAAACATCAAGAATTCTATATTTAACACATAGAGCTTGAAGTAATAATAATTTCTACACTTATTTGAGTTGTCGATAGATATAATGGACAAAAGAGAGATTGGCTGCTATGATTCACGTAGTGCAATTTTAAAGATATAATTTCAGCAATTCATACAGGCACATGCATTAAAAATTCAATACAAGTGAATCTGTAAGGGAGTATGAAATATTTCTAGCAGCTATGATTGCATTAATTCAGAGAAGAAAAATGAACATAATGGGTTTCAACAGAGGGATAACATATTGTAATAATCAAAAGGGGAATCACCACCATTTACTTGATATTCTGAAAGATATGTAATATAATGTTATACAGTCTAAAAATAACATGTAGCTTTTTCTTTATAATTTTTGAACCTTTGCGAAGTGTTTCTTCCCCCTATTTATCTGGAGAGGGGGGGGGGGGGGGTGGGGCGTTGAACATTAATTACAAGAAAATATCTTCGGCTAAGTCTCAGATGTCAGGTTGACTAGATGTCTCGGTTAGGGATGGATTTGTGGCCCAAAAGCATTAAAAAATATTAATTGCCTCATTAAAGGGTGATACATTATTAGATGAACAATGTTAACAAAATATCTTCATGCCCATCCTTATGATCACTTCTTCTTTAGGTTGTAGTTTTCTCACGTTATGGCATCCTGTGTTACTCAGCTGACTCCCGTCATTTCTGCCTTTACTGCTTGAACCATTCATCCTTCAAAGATGGGAGTGGGAATTATCAGTTTCATGCTGTAATACTGAAGCAAAGGACCCCTAGGTGGTACTTCATCTTCCTTTGGTATGGGGGCACCATGTTGGATCATCAAGTCTTCCCGAGCTACCAAGTCCTTGTTTACTTCTGCCAGCGTACCCTGGTTCCATTTCGTAGAGAGCCTTTTTGGATCAGCCCATGTTGGGTTTTAATGCTCCATATTCCTTATTAAATGCCACAACTTCCGACCCAGTGTGCCTTTAAAGTTATGTATTGACTGGTCGTGGAGTTCTCATATAAGGATTTCTCACTAAAAATATTTTATAGGATGGGGCCTTCAGATCCATTTTAGTTCCTTTTTGTTCATGTTACCGATGGCTATGACCAAGTGCTTAGTCCTTTGAGCGTTAGGGCCTTTGGACTCTCCTCTGGGGGTCTCCTTCCTTTTTTACATAGAATCCCACACACCGACAATGTTTCTGGGAAAACTAGTATTCTTAATTAATGCTAGCCCTCTAGGTTTTGCAGCTACCCTAGAAACAATAGTTTAAAGCAACTCAATGATTTTTCCTATGTGTAACAGATAAGAGAAAGATAATGGAACCAACCTGGAACTTCCGCTTAATCCCTTGCTTGATCTCTCTCTCCTTTGGCAGATCCTGTAACTTCTCCCCGTACTTAACATGCTTGGAGACTACCTACACAAGTACAACAACAAAGAACCATCAAAGCATCGTGATTTATTACAACATAAACATTACAGAATCAGATATATAATGAACAAATGATAGCATTAAAAAATGATAACATTCACAATTGCACAACCGTATGGGAGAAATATTGAAGAGCTTTATTAATCGAAATGAGAATTACAACACAATTGTCTGATCCAGCGCCATCCTCCCAGCTTCAATCCTTCTTCACCTCATGAAATAGAAAGATCACACCAACAAGAATACAATGCTCTCTCCTCAATGACAAACTATCAACAATTCCTCGCAATTCACAAAATTCCAGCCTTCTGATCTCTTGGATTGGAGATCCATTTATAGATGTTTGCAAGGGTTTGAGTCATCCATGGGGTTTGATTAGTGTCATTCCACTTGTTACAATTGGTTCCACAAGGGAAGGGATTGGAGATGGTTTCCTAGCTCCCTTGTTCATCCTTGGGCGAGTCCAGAGAGGCAAGTGGCACAAGAGAAGTTTCTAGAAGATTTCATGAGCAACCAACTAACAAACCGTCCCAAAAATTTGTCCATCCTCGCTCATCACACCCTATAGAAGGCCTAACAGTATGCATCGCACCTTGGTAGTGTACCACTCAGTATGCATCACATGTTTCCAGTGGAGTAGTCAGTGTGGTTCAATTTAGGCAATTTATAGATGGTTTCTCAGATGGAACTTTTTGGGAATGATGTATTCAGATGACTATGTTCCTTTAGGGTATGGAACGACTATTTTAGGGGTTGATGAGCCCTAATACATCGACATATAAGTTTGGGGTTGATGTTCTCAAATATGTCTATAACAGTTGCTCCCTAAAGCATGAGGTTGTAAATATTCATGTCGGGTGAAATGCTTTATCATGAGGATCCGAAGTTTCGAACTGGAAGGTGACCTACATAAGTTACAATACAATACATCATCATAATCTAATTTTAATGATCTAGCTAAGGGGGGCATTCCCATGCACAACTTTATAAATTTCATTTCATGTACATAGATCAGATAGTTGTCTTCAGATACAGACTGGTGATTCTTTAGATATAGAGTCATCATCCATGATTAGGATGACCATCTGTGCAGCGCCTTTGTACATTTGATGTTTTTATATCCCTGAATATATTGCAGCCCAAATGGATGAAACTAGATCCAAGGTCTTCAAACTCATTCAGTCTTCGCTCTATGTACAAGTCAATCCGTGTGAAGAGATGTTCTGAAGTTGAACATGGAAAGACATCACCTGATTACCAGCCAATGATGTGATCCAGATTTAAACAGGAACACAAAAAATTACAGAGATAACCATAAACACATAGATGCAATGGAAATAATACTTCATTTCATTAATGTAAAATACTGAAATATGCTTACAAACAGAGTTGGAAATAAACCAGCTAGGGCGATGGTAGCTTATCTCTGAGAAGAGATGTGGCGGCTTCATGCCTCTGAACTGTGTCACAATGAGGCTCGAAGGCCTATTTATTGCTGAGAAACAACGAAAAGCCCCTAACATTCCAAAACTTAACCCTAGAAGATGAAACACCAAATTGTGAGCCCCGTTTGGGTAAATTGGTACATCAACTTCCCAAGGTCATAACTTTGGCATACGATCTCCGTTTGATGTGCAGAGTATCTTGTTAGAAATATCTATCTGAGAACTACAACTTTGGGTAGAGCAACATGGGTCCATGGACCCATGTTGGTCCCAATTTTCCCAAAAAACGTCGTTTAGGGCCTCAAAATGGCTCCAGAAGTTTAGGACCCGAAAAACTGCTAAAAATAATAAACTGGGCTATAATTAAGGAAATTGAAAAGTTGAAAGAAACAATGGTGGGGGTCCAAGTGGATTTGGTAGGTGGCCACCAATATCCACCTGGATCATTCCTCCCCCCTTAGGAAGAAAAGTTCCCCATTGCGTTGAGTTCCTCCATGAGATGAGAAAACTTCTGTTGAACTTGGTCCCTGGTGAGCCACTTGCCCTGGTGAAGGAGTTGGCCTGCTTTGACAACTCGATACAATTGGATATTCTGATGGTGAGTGTGCTTGATCTGTGTGTCCATGATCCAATCAGCTACAACTTGTTCTATGAAATTTGGATTTAACTCTGTGGTTGTGAGTTGTTCTGCAATGTCGGATGTGTTTAGTAATGGTGGAAAGTATGGCCGAAGGCGGTCCACATTGAACACTGGGTGTAGGCCAAGGAATGGGGGAATGCTGAGCTCAAATGCATTATCTCCCACAGCCTTGGTAATGGTGTAAGGACCATATTGGAGTGGTTTAAGTTTCCAATAGGCTCTGGTAAGGCGTTCCTTTTGCAAATGCAACTAGACTTTGTCACCCACTTGAAACTTGTGTGGCACCCGATGTTGATCATGTTGCTGCTTGTACTTGGCATTTGATTTCTCTAGAATATCATGGACCTGCTGGTGAATATGTTTGATGTGCTCAATGAAGTTGTTTTCCTTATCTATTTTAGACTGGACATGAGCTGAATCTGCGTGAGTAGCTATAAATGGCATGGCCACATCAATGGGACATAGTGGTTGGAATCCCAAGCCCACCTGAAAAGGGCTGTGGCCAGTCGAGCTGTGGAGAGCCCGGTTGTAGCTGTGCTGAACATAGGGGAGGCTCTCGTCCCATGTGCGTGGATGCTTTGAGTTGTACATGCGCAGAAGGTGTACAATCATCCTATTAAAAACCTCTGTCTGTTCATTAGTTTGAGGATGGAAGGCTGTGGACATAGTGAGTTTGGTGTCGAGCATTGACTAGAGACTGGACCAAATATACTGAGAAACTTGCTATCTTGATCTGAGATGATAGACCGTGGGATTCCAAAGTGTACCCATACTCGTTCAAAGAAGAGTTTAGTAGTGGCTTCTGCTATGATATTCTTCTTGCAGGTAGCCATAATGGCCATCTTCGAGAACCTGTCGATGACCAAAAAAGCACAATCATTTCCATGCTTAGTGGAAGGAAGGCCTAACATGTAATCCATGGAGATGGATTCCCAAGTTCGACTAGGGGTAGGCAGTGGGGTATAGAGGCCTTGCTTTTTGATGGTCGGTTTGGAAATGGTGCAAGTAGTGCATGATCTGATGTACTTCCCAACATCTTGTCGAAGATTCGGCCAATAGAAATACTTCTGCAATACTGCCACTGTTTTCTCGACCCGAAAATGTCCAGCAGCCCGATTGTAGTGTGCTTCCCAAATCACCTTGGCACGCTCGCTTGAAGGGACACAAAGGTGACCCAGGTGGCATAACAGGGCATCCTGGAGGTGAAAATCTGGAACATGCTAACCCTCCAAGAGTGTCTGGTAGGTGTGGCCGAATTCTGGGTCACTTTTGTAGAGAAGTGGCCAATTAGAAGTCTCGTGCCCACAAGACTTGAGCACAGTGGTTAACGCCATGATCAGTGGTCGGTTGAGGCAATCTACAACATTATTGGTGCTACCCTTCTTATACTTGATATTCAAATGGAACTGTTGCAGGTATGTGGACCACTTCTGATGGCGATCATTCTGCAATTTCCCTTGGGTTTGTATGAACTGCAGGGGTCGGTGGTCTATGTGGATGACCGTTTCCTTCCTCAAAATGTAATTCTTCCATTGTCGGCAAGCCTGCACAATGGAATACATCTCTTTGTAATAAGTGGGATACTTCCGAATTGTATCTGAAAGTGTCTCACTATGATATGCCACTGGATGCCCGTGTTGAGTGAGGACTGCCCCAATAGCATAGTCAGAGGCATCTGTCTCAACCTCAAATGGTTGTTGCAAGTCTGGTAATGTGAGCGCTGGTGCTGTGCAGAGGTGATCTTTCAACTCTGTGAATTCCTTCTATTGAGATTCAGACCAAAATAATTTTACTTTCGCTCCTCCCTTAGTGACTTGACTCAAGGGCTAAGTGATATGAGAACATCCCAACACGAACTTGCAGTGGAAGTTGGCAAGACCTAGAAAGTTGCGAAGCTCTGTCAGTGTGGTTGGAGATGGCCAATCTTGAATGACTTGGATCTTGGATGGATCCACATGTACCCCATGTTCATCAATAACGTATCCCAGATACTGAACTTGGGTCATGCCAAAAGTGCATTTCTCCAATTTGGCACATAACTTGTGTTGCTGCATTGTCTGGAGAACCTGTTGGATGTGGTGGGGGTGTTCTTCCCAACTATGGCTAAAGATTGAGATGTCATCCAAGTATACCACTACAAATGAGTTGGCGAATGGCCGCAAGATGTCATCCATTAGCATCATGAAGGTTGCAGGTGCATTTGTCAATCCAAAAGGCATAACCAACCATTCGAAAAGGCCCTCCTTAGCTTTGAAGGAAGTCTTCCAGACATCGGAGAGTTTGATTGGTACCTGGTGATATATTGACTTCAAATTGATCTTGCTGAAATATTTTTCCCCTTTCAGTTGGTCCAAGAGGTCATCAATCCATGGGATCGGGTACCTATATGGATGATGATCTTGTTCAGCGCCCGATAGTCAATACAGAGTATCCAAGTCCCATCCTTCTTCTGTACCAACACGATTGGGCTCCCACAGACAATGAACTTGGATGGATGTGACCTTTCTGTAGCAGCTCCTAAATCTGCCTCTTGATTTCATCATTCTCCATAACAGAGCGCCGATAGATTGGTCCATTGGGAAAAAATGCACTTATGGTTAGATCGATGGAGTGCTTGACTTGACAGTGTAGAGGAACCACCGCAGGGGAGGTGAAGATATCCTCGTACTCCTCCATGACCTTGTCCATCTGTAGTTTTCGTGCAAAGGGGCTTTGTCTAGAGGTCATGGCCACCATCTTCTTCATTCCTTGAGGGCGTATCATCAAGAAAACAAATTTTCCGGTTTTGGAAAAAAGCTTATTGCATTGTTTTGTGGTAATCAAAGAGATGGCGGTAGGCGGTGTTACCTCCGGTATCCTGTACAAATTATTTCCCAAAGTAATAATAACATCATAGGGCCTTGATTCATACACAGCATGTCACTTCCACAAGTAAGGTTGTCCTAATAATACATCAAAAAATTCAAGGGGAGCAATGTTGCACAATACCTCATCCGTAAAGGGCTTGATGTTGTATGGAAGGTGACACTGCTGGCCCATGCGAAGATGTCGTCCTTGGTGAAGCCACCCAATGGTGTATGGTTGTGGATGTGTTGTGGTTGGTAAGCCCAGCTGCTTCACGACCTCTACCAAAATGAGGTTCTTTTGGCTCCCACTGTCGAAAATGAACTGTAGCAGGGAGCCGTTTACCCACATCTGGGAGTGGAAGAGACAGTCCTCCTCCTCTGGATCTTCGGGTTCCTCCTTCTGGATCTTCGTGGTGGCAATGGTGGCATTGGGCTCTGCATCGATAATCTGCTTCCCTTTGTCATTCCTCTTGTTCGGTTTTGACTCAGGGTCAGAACATGCATATGATTCTGAAACCTTTAGCTCGACCACCAGTGACTGTTTGGCTTGACACTCACTTGTGTTGTGAGTGGAGCTCTTATGGAACTCACACAACTTCCTTGTGTCCTTTTTCGGCTTCACGACACTATTCTTTGCTTGTAGCTTTGGCGAGTTTTCTTGGGCTGCCCCGCTTTGGCTTTGTCCTTTGTTCTATGGTTTGCAGGCACCTTTCCCTTGCTTCAGATTCGCAGATCCAAAGTCTCGCTTCTTCTTTTTAAACTTTTGTTCGACCTTGATGGAATATCGGTATGCTGTGACGAGCGAGGGAATGTTTAGGAATTATATTTCTTCCTAGATGTACTTGTGCAGGCAGTCGCGGTATTTGAGTATCAAATACTGCTTCGAATCCTTGATACCCAACTTTGTGCGAAGGGTATGGAAAATATTGGAAAACTCCGACACATCTTGGTCCCTGCCCTACCACAGTGTGGTCCACTTTGTGTATTGATCCTCATAGCTTCTGACATGGTAGTACTTCCCCTTAATGGCCTCTCGGAAGGAATCCCAAGTGGGTGCAGTTGAAAATAGTGAGCCTATACTTTCATCCTTCTGCTCGCAGTAGGTTTCCCACCAGTCCTTGACGTGGGGGGCTGCTTTGAGAAGAGCGAAAATAATCTTTTCTCGACTGGAAAAATTATGAACAAAACAATAACCCTCTAGCAGATTTAACCATTTATCGATGGCATCTGCATCTATCTAACCCTCGAATATGGGGATTTCAAAATTAACTTGTACCTTAAAGGGTGTGGCATTTCCAGAGTAGCTATTGGAAGCTGACGCATTGCCCCTGGGTAGCCGCTGAAGGAGCTGGGCAAAGTTGTCCATCATCGCGTTCCTTTGTCGCTCGAGGGCTTCTTTGAGCAATATTTCGATAGGATCTCCTGCCCCCTCGTCTTTCTTTTAATTCGCCATGGGAGGCTGTCGGGATTTGCGAGGCTGGTATTGTAAATGATTAACCAGTTCAAGCCCTAACTTCTTATATCCCGACCTCGTTGGGGACATGCAAAGAAAAACAGAGACAAAGCAGACCACTCCTATACCACTGATTCAGATTTAAACAGGAACGCAACAAATTACAGAGATAAACATAAACACAGAGATGCAATGGAAATAATACTTCATTTCATTAATGTAAAATACTGAAATATGCTTACAAACAGAGTTGTAAATAAACCAGCTAGGGCGATGGTAACTTATCTCTGAGAAGAGATGTGGCAGATACATGCCTCTAAACTGTGTTACAATGAGGCTCGAAGGCATATTTATTGTTGAGAAACTTTAGAAAACCCCTAACATTCCAAAACCTAACCCTAAAAGATGAAACACCAAACTGTGGGCCCTGTTTGGGTAAATTGGTACATCAACTTCCCGTGGTCGTAACTTTGGCATACGATCTCCGTTTGACATGCACAATATCTCTTTAGAAAGATCTATCTGTGAACTACAACTTTGGGAAGAGCAATATTAATCCATGGATCCCCATGGACCCATGTTGCTCCCAATTTTCCCAAAAAATGTTGTTTAGGGCCTCAAAACGGCTTCGGAAGTTCACGACCTGAAAAACTGCTAAAAATACTAAATTGGGCTACAATTAAGGAAACTGAAAAGATGAAAGAAACAATGGTGGGGGTCCAAGTGGATTTGGCAGGTGGCCACCAATATCCACCTGGATCATGATGTGTGTTGTTAACATACGCGAGAGGAATCACTGATAATGATAATGATCCTCAAGGTACTACAATAAAATTCACGTGGTGTGAATACATGATATGATGTCGAACACCACACAAAATTTTTCAGTCGAAGGCCATTGATGTCAACCTATCACTGGAAGTGAGAAACTTGCCATTGATGTATGCAAGCTTCAAAGCACTGAAAGGGTTGTTTCTAGGTTAACTTCTTGGATAATAAGCTGATGTCGACAAGAAGCAACTCATCGTAGGAGGGCCTTGATGTATCCCATATCTACGACATGAAACAAAGCAAATGATTTATCGAGATGAAAATTAACTGACGACACAAGGTTCAAGAATGGCGGTCATGAAAAATGAAGGTTGGAGGTATTGCAGTGTATAGGACATTAACTAGATGATGATTTGTCAATTGAATGACTTCTCTTGAACATGTCGGCGACACTGAGATGAATTGGTAGCATTAACCCCAAAAGATGGATGGTATGAAAGACCAATGGTATGATGACCGGTGAATGGAATAACCCAACCCAACTCAATCATGGAGATGAAGTGAAAGTGTCATGTTTAAGAGCGACTTGCTACCATAAATTCTTCAAGTTTTTTCCCTTTTTTTCCCAGTCATTGCTAACTAGTACCTCTTTATTTTTTTCAAGCTTGAGGAGGATAACATATGCTTGTTCTGTAATTCACCCTTCAGGAAAACTTGTTACTATTATATGTTTTAACGAGTCTAGCAACAATGAAACTCGGTCTCGTCTAGATGGACAAGTTTGTCGCTATTATTTTAATGAGTTTAACGACAAGGATAACTTGGTCCTTTTCATGTTTAAAGAGTTAGAAAAGGGATGAAAAGAAAATTCCATAAGTTCTTTTTCGTAAAATAATTCTTTAGGTCCGAAAAAGGATAGGGATGACATTTCCGATACTTTAACGAGCTGGAAAGGACAAGCGCTCGACAATCTTTTCATGTTTAATGAGAATGAAAAGGGTTTAAAGAGGACTCCATTTTGAGGAATGAGTGGTGTCTAGGGTAGCAACTAGTTCTGGTGATGTTGGAACTTCTCAAAACATGTTGATTTATGTGAAGAGGTTGGCTAATAAGACCACTCTTTGGAACTCTTCCTCAAAATGGGTAAAACAACCAAGTGAAATCATATGATCGGCCAAAGAGATGGTGGTGATGAGATGAAAACAACCAAGGCTCAAAAAACTGATAGAATGGAAATCACAAGGGTTAAAAATTGAAAATGGGTTCATTTTTAGACAAGCTTGAACCATAGGGAACTGTGCTTGGATTCAGTTTCATGTTTACACAAGCTTGAAACGAAAAATTATGCTTGAGTTGGTTTGCATGTCCTCAGCTTTTATGAAAGGGAGAGTCTCTTGTAACCATATGGAATTCACTGTGTTGGATAGGTAAATCCCCTCTACGGATAGAGGCGATCCCTACTAGCCCAACAGGGGTCTAGCAACAATCGAACAATGCTACACCGCAGGTTCCTAGTTGTAATTAACAAGTAGGTGAGAATAACTTACTTGGATTCCAACGCTTGTTCGTCGAAGAGATACTCCTCTCGCTCCTTCGCTCCAGCCGATCACAATTCACCGCTATCCTCGCGGATGAACACCTGCACAAGCAAAAGAGAGAAAACAAGAGCGTAAAATCTACTAACAACAACTATGTATCGGTCAGGAAAGATACAATTTGCATTAATCAATCATTGAACAAATTTAAATGGAACCATAAGAGTAGTCATCTATCTTTATTAACAAAAAGTAGAGTAAGGTACAACCGAAGTCCTGACGCTGAGTCCTTCTCTAGAGGGTCCAGCCAGCAT
>APFE030200372.1:65433-96354 GCA_000404065.3 Pinus taeda | reverse complement strand
CTCCTTACATTTTGCAAAAATACACATATTAGACAACAACCCGACATATTACACTTATTAGTCCCTGCCTCCGGCATAGCAGGGACTATAGCATTTGATAGGACGTTGACCGGCTATTAAATTGCGGGTTGACCATATATTTTTACCGGTTATTCACTGTTTAACCAAAGTTTATGCTGAGGGTTTTGCTCGCCAGAAAACTTTAACCAAAATTTTCAGTTTATTTAAATAGTAACAATTCACTATATATTAAAAAACATCCAAAAACATCCATTTATGAGAGTTTAATTTCTCATTCATATCCATCAAACCTTAGCGTCACGTCCGAAAATTGTAAGTGACATCTATATCATATGGCCCATTTGTTTCCTAAAATATTAGAATTTCATATATTGATAAGTTCCTTACCATCCCAATGGAATCTTTATGGATGGTTTTTTTTTGCCTTTCTTTAAATTTGTGATTTTGGTATTTTTATATTTTAATGGACAGACCAATTTCTTATATAAAATCAATATTAATTCAATTCCCAAATAATTTTCATTTTCTATCAAATGCTCTATGATCCATTTTCATAGATTAAAATTTCTATGTAAATGAATGAACCTACCTTTGCAGAAATTTAATCGTTCAAATTGTTCTTGCCTTAAATAATATCAGGACTTGTTTTCTGAAGAGTTGGCCACCGGCCACCGCAAATCCATGGCAAAATTTAGGTTTTTCCATCGGAAAAGGTATTTAAGAACTTCTTTAACCTATTCTTAAATTAGGTTTAATTATTTAATTTTTTATTTTTATTTTTATCTTTTTTGTTTTTTGCTTTTAATTTCAATGATTGTGTTATTTATTTTCATATATTCAGGGAAAAATAAACCCTTTCAAAAAAATCTAATCAAATTATTATTCCCTTACATAATATATAGATTGGTTTTCAAAAGGGTTGGCCACTAAAACGCAAATACAAAATTTAGGTTTTGTTATGGAAAAGGGTTATTAAGTGCGTCTTAAATATATTCTTGAGTTACATTTAACATCAATTATTACTAGCAATTGTCCCAAAAGGTACAAAGAGAGGCCGATAAGATTATTAAATTGGAATTGCAAAATTTAGTTACAGAATGGAATCTGAGCTATGAGGAGCTTTGGGGGCTTATAGATTACAAGAGAATAGCAGAATTTTTTCAGTAAACATGTTAGTTGTGTACTGATCATCTTGGCAGTTGGAGACAAAAGTGGTGTTTATACTATTTTCCACAACTTATTCAATAAAATTATCATATTCATGGAATTTTAGAAAAATATATTATACATTAAAGTCTATAAAAAAATTATTAAAACAACTACACAATACACCTCTACTTGCTTTTAATAAGACTCACTATTTTAAATTTATAAAAAATAATTCATACAACAGTAATGAGCTTTAATAATATAAAATTTCCATAATGACTTGCCAAGAGGTATATAGGGTGTCCAGAATTGCCAAACTCTGCCCACTTATAGAGATTAAAGGTATCCGCAAAAGAAGAGATTGTTGAAACCATCAATGCAGGGTTCATGTTTGATGTCCAAAATGGAACAATAGTTGATTCTTGAAGTACATATTAAATTTCATGATATTTATAAGCGGTGCTTCTTTCACGAATCCCTCTATAGAGGGTTTCTTGTTTGTTCCATTAGTACTTCACATAGATTACAACCCTGTTGTTGTTTTTTGTTTTGTTTTTTTTTTCTCTCTCGAATTTCATGTCCCCAACCAAATCGCAATGTTCCACAACCTGCCCATGTAAGACTGATGGAATAATGATTGTTTGTATAGCGGAGATATAAAATGGACAAATAGGGCTAGAGTGAGTAGCAAAAGTGATCTGCGATGTGTTGTTAGCGGAGAAAATGGAATAACTTTTCGGGTTTAGGGTTTCCATCAGGCGACGTTCTGATCTGAATGTCGCCTTGCAGAGATTCAAAATCGAGCTCTATCTAATAATCTTTGTCCCACCATAAGTTGTATATAACGATCTAAGTGCCTTGTTCTCGAATTTTATTGAACACATCCAACAATTCATGTTAAAGCTTGAGGAGATCTACATCCTGCAAAATAATAGGCTAACAGAAAAGAACATTATATCAGCTGCTTCTAGCATTATATTTATTACCCTAAACTAACCAATCATCTTAATAACTTTAAACTATATTAAAAATTTCAACTTATTTTTAACTGGGTATAATATTTTACTATTTAATTATCAAGATTAAATATATATTTCTTTTATTTTAAAAGTATAAAAAAATTATATATTAATTAAAACCTATAAAAATATAATAAATTTATAATTATAAAACTATTAAATAAAAGTTTCCAATCATAAATTTAAACTCAGCATTTCAATCCCAAAATTAAATTATACTCAGAACTTTATCCTGGAAATAAACTTGTACTTTTACCACCAAGCAGTCCCAATTCATATTTAACCGATAAGGCTACTGCATATGAATGCTAATTTCCTCCGAACCTCATTCCCTACATTGCTCACTGGAGTTGGCTTCGCCATTCCCAGTATATAGTGCTAAATTTCGACATCTTTTTAAACAGTACACAATTTGATGATTTCTACTATCAGGTGTGCTTACCTGTTGTTTATTCAAACCAGCCACGAAAATGCAATACCGTCATTTGCATATTGCATGCAGGCCTTCCGAAGAGCATTTAACTTTCAAAGAGTCTTTCCTTCTCTTGGCCTATTGTTGCTTTTTTTTCTTGTTTTACAGAAATCAACGAGAGTGTAGAAAGGCTGAGCTTTGTAATTTTATGTCTTCCCATTCAGTGAGTATTGAAATTTGGGTTTAATCTTTGAACAGTGCAATACACAGCCTGGTAAACCTATTTGATCTGTGAAACCACACGTCAATCAAGCTGAAGTGTATATATGGGGTTTGTCAGACCAATGTGGACTTGGGGAATACAGTATAACTTGTTCACTAATTGATACATCAATTCAAGCCAGTCCAAACTAAATTCATAACTGTGCTACATCAAATTGAGGTCATCTGTTCTAAACCTACTCCCCATTTCTTCCCAAGTTAATAGCTGGTATCTTCTGGTATAACATGAACAGGCAAGGTCAAAAACTATTTTATGCCCTTTCTTTTATGTATAGCTTGTATAAGAATCTATCCAAAAACTATTCAATCGCATATGCATTATTCATGGCATTATTAGTCATAGTACCAAATTACCAATGCATGTGCAGATTGTATTCATTCACTTTAATGTGAAATAAAGGTCATTTTAACTGACAAGGACAAGAAGGTCACTTTATCCAGTCGGTACTGACTTCAGGTCTGAAATCTGCAGAGATATCAATATTACCAAATTTGCTCTCAAATTTTGATTGTTTAACCTTTGTTACCTTGAACCATACAAAAATAAGGTCACATTCAAAAGATATTAAGAAAGTACAGTCTTTTACACCAAACTGTAAACCTTTTCTGTAACATTCTAAATCTGTATTCAACTATATGACCTGATTCAGTGCTTTAACTGTTTAAAGAACCATCTATTTTTTTATCAAAATCTGATGCACATTAGCTAAAACCAGATTGTAATTTATAGACTAACAAGTTCTGTTTTGTAGTGCCATAATCTTCAGGAGAATACTGAAAGATTTGGACATTTGACGTCATCCTTTCACGTACAAATACTGTAGGCAAATACCAACTTTGACATCTTTGAAGTGGAGACATTGATATTGCCTGCTACAATAACCCTCCAGTCAATATGCATTGGTTGCTGGAAACAAATGTCTTGCCATTTTAAAATTACATCAATTTACTAAAACTGAAAGCAGGACTTTACATTGATTTTTGTGTCATGAAATTTCTCATATTATATCCTTCCATAATTATTGCACATGCAAGAACTTTGATCACCAATATGCAAAACCCAGTGACCTCAAATTCTGTATAAACCGAAAATGGATCCATATCAAAACCAGGTAAGCTTTTATTACTGCATCTCTAAACAAAGGATAAAACAGTTTGCATAGACGGACATGTAAACCTTGTGGTCTCACATCCTATAACTCAATGATGGATGCATACCAAATCCCATTGAACTTATCTTGTATACTTTTGTTGAGCATATAAACATGCAAATATGTGTGTGAAAATTCCTGGCAAGAGAAATTACAGGGTCAAAAATGCCTTCAGATCAAGGCCTTCAGATCAAGACCATATATAACATGAAATGAAGACAGGTTGTCCTGGAAATGTAAGGATGACCATATCAGGTGTAAGGATAAACCAACAACCTGACAGTTTTCTCTCGCTACCTCGTCCCACTTCAGCGTTCACTCAGGACATGTCAACATGATAAAATAAAAAGGAAATTCTGATTAAAAAACAGCAAATATCATCCAATGATCAATAAGGGCAGCTTTTTAACTGCTGAATACCATATTGAGAGAACAATATGTGATCAAAATAATGCTCATAACCCATGAAAAAATAAGGAAACCAAAGACTTCAGTTAATTAGCTGCTATATAATTTGTCCGACTCTAAATGTGATTTACTCTAAATGTGCTTTTCCTTTACCAAGAATACCTTATTGCGAGTTGAGAAGGCTTATGAAAGTGGCCTGCTTACAGTTTTTCTTGCAGGTTTTTTTTCGATAGTATTCCCCCCATGAACTATTGGTATATATCCTCTTCCATGCTTGATGTATTTGGATTCCCTAACATTAGCTAAACAAATGATATAAATAGCCTTCAACTTGTCATTTTTACTCAACAGTGGCAAACCATGTGTTGTTTCTTAGGGTAGAAGCCGAAAGTAATGATAGCCAAGCTTCATCGATTTTCAAAAGATAGCGGAGACTGGAGAGGGGATTCAGAACAAAGAGAGGCTTATTTAATTATAGACATCAATTCTTATAATTAAAAACAATTTGAGTCATTCCTGTCATTGGCCATGTGTTGGGTTTCGTACGAAACAAAGTATTATGTCACACAGACCCCAACATTTTGTCATCCCAAGGCTTTAGCAGTGTCCTCCTAAACAGCTAAAGCTTTTTACATTTGGAACTCGACATTGCAGAATGGAAAGATTCCAAATGGAAAAAATATAGCTTTGGATGGAGCAAAAATAATGTGGCAAACTTCAGGAATTCGTCAATCACAACAAGGCAGCACTACTTAACCTTCCCTCAATTGGCATCCAATAAGGTAGATGCAATGAAAACAGAGACACTAACACTTGCTTGTGTTTTCTGTTGCCTCCAAGTCTGGGAGTTAAATACATTCAACAATGCCAATCATATGCAAGAGACTCTGTTCCCAGCAACAGATTCCAAGACGGACTCATGAATGTGAAGCAGAGGAACAGGGCAACAAAAGATGAGAAGAGATAGTTCTTGCTGAAACAAGTGTTACTCTCTCATATACTTTACCTTGCAACACTCCATACTACAAATAAAAAATTACCTATGGCCGATGCTTCTGTACACCCCACTAAATCTGTTGCCCCACATTATACTGTGGGCATTGTCTCATTCACAAACCCAGTCATCGATCTGACAAAATACGCTGAAATGTGTCACACTTGCTTACATGTAACTATTTATAATGTTTCCAAGATTTTATTTTAGAAGGCAAATCATTATCAGACTGTCAAATGACTCCAAATACCTTTTGGATGATATGATTATTCTCCTTCATACAACACTGACATGTCTATATCATGTAATCGAAACACTAAATAAATGCACAGATCAACAATTCGGTCATCCCAGTTAGGAAAGGGTAGTTACCTAGGTTTAAAGGACAATTTTTTTTGCCCAGTAGACAGAGGAAGCCGAACCGCTCCACCTGGGATTCACCCTTGCGCATCAAAACGAAACCCTTTCTTTCTGTATCAGCATAACCCTGCATATGGAAGACAGATGAAACCCATCTCCTCCATTTTGATAGGAAGACAGAGCAATCCCCGAACGCTGAATTTCAATAGCGAGAAGGCTTACCTGAGGGCAAGGCATGCAATCTCGGCAGGACCTGGATGACGGTTTCGAAAACTGGAACCTACACTTCGTCGATCGGAAAGCAGAATGGAAGGACTACAACAGAGGAAGACTCAAATGACTGAACTTTCGCAGCAAAAGGTTAGTAACCCTGCCAACCTGTTGCAAACAAAGGAAAAGTCTCATTGTAAACTCAGACAAAAAGAAAGGAAAAGGAAATTATCAGGAGGATGAGGTGAGATGATTACCTTTTGAAGACAGAGGAAGCCGAACCGCTCCACCTGGGATTCACCCTTGCGCATCAAAACGAAACCCTTTCTTTCTGTATCAGCATAACCCTGCATATGGAAGACAGATGAAACCCATCTCCTCCATTTTGATAGGAAGACAGAGCAATCCCCGAATGCTGAATTTCAATAGCGAGAAGGCTTACCTGAGGGCAAGGCATGCAATCTCGGCAGGACCTGGATGACGGTTTCGAAAACTGGAACCTACACTTCGTCGATCGGAAAGCAGAATGGAAGGACTACAACAGAGGAAGACTCAAATGACTGAACTTTCGCAGCAAAAGGTTAGTAACCCTGCCAACCTGTTGCAAACAAAGGAAAAGTCTCATTGTAAACTCAGACAAAAAGAAAGGAAAAGGAAATTATTAGGAGGATGAGGTGAGATGATTACCTTTTGAAGACAGAGGAAGCCGAACCGCTCCACCTGGGATTCACCCTTGCGCATCAAAACGAAACCCTTTCTTTCTGTATCAGCATAACCCTACATATGGAAGACAGATGAAACCCATCTCCTCCATTTTGATAGGAAGACAGAGCAATCCCCGAATGCTGAATTTCAATAGCGAGAAGGCTTACCTGAGGGCAAGGCATGCAATCTCGGCAGGACCTGGATGACGGTTTCGAAAACTGGAACCTACACTTCGTCGATCGGAAAGCAGAATGGAAGGACTACAACAGAGGACAACAGAACCGCATCGCAGAAACCGCTCGCGGTTATGCCCGCCCGACGCCAGCTGTCAGCAGGAGGACGAAGGGACCAGATGCCATGTGTCAGCGGGAGAACGAAAGGGATGACGAAGGTCCCTTTCAAAGGAAAGGCCTATCGGCCTAAATATTGGTTTCAATTTCTTATGGTTTTGAAGTATTAGGACTTTGATTTTCAAGTAATTTTTTTTTTTTTACTTTGTTAGTAGGGATAAGTTATTTATATTATTTTTAAAGGTTTGAATTATATAGTATTGTTATTAGTTTTTCATTTTGATTAATATTTATAATTAATTTTTTATATATGTGTCAAATTATTTTTTATTTATTTGATATAAAAATAAAAATTATTTTTATTATAGAAACTAAATATTTCTTTTACAAGCATGATAATCACAACAAAGTATTGTTGTACATGTTAGTTTGCTTGAGCTTCATCTTGTGGAGAGTCTTGATGATCTGTTGGTATTAGATGATGAAAATTACATGTTTGTCTAGTTCTTGGAAGGAAGTGTGACTTTTTTTGTTGAGTTTGTCAAGCTTCTCAACCATCTCTCCCATGCATATGATTAGTTCTTGTTGTGTGTGTGTCTTGTCAGTGAGGAACCTGCCTATTAAGGTTTTTACGTGGCAATAAAGATTAATAGTTGGCATGTAGGAGGTGATCTTGACCCTGTGTTAGCGATGCTGGACCCGCCAACATGTCGGGGGATCTCCCCAGTAAGAAGTCCCAACTAGACCTCAAACTGTTTGGAGTAGGAGTCCCAGCAATGGGTATTAAAGCTATGTCTTGACTCCGATAGTGTGCAGAGGGAAGCAATATATCCTTGTTGGTAGCAAGTGTGTGACCTTGCAACAAGTCAAGAGAGATTCATGGGGAGGTTCTAACACACGGAAGTGGAAAAGAAGTGTATCCCTTAGAAGCCTGTACTAGTACGCAACATTAAAGGAACACACGAGTTGAATGATGTCACAATCTGGAAAGCACAATAGTCGACAATCCAAAGTGATGTGTTAAATCAACAACATGCTTCAATAAGATTTGTACAATCACATACAAAATAATCCATACATTAGTGTGTAAGTAAAAATACATACATTGCTAAAGAAACCAGAATAGTGGAACTACAATAACAACATATGCATGAAACGTGTTGGCCCTGTTATATTATATAAAGTGAAAGTTCCATCCATACATACAACCATGAAAGCCACTAGCCCCAATAGTGGAATGTTACAGTCAACACCGCTTTCTCCTCCCAAAGACACGTACTTGCTTTGCACTATGGAGGAGCCAAGCCTCATCGCAATACTCTCCAGACCCTATCTAAGCAATGCCTAGCAAAAGCTTGGCTCCAAAAAGCATGTTCTATGAGTTATGAGGTTCTATTTATAACAAAGGGTGGAGTGATCCTTGACATTCCCCTTTGTGACTCTTGGACTACCCTCATGATTCTTTACATTACATATGACTGTTTTTATTCCACTAATGACACTTGGAATTTCACTTTACATCATGTTTAAGAAAATGACACATTTTACACATATACCCATGTGGGACAAAATTGGCTTGAGTTAACCACACAAGACAACACTAAGACTTGAATGATTGTGGAAAGACTAGCTCCTCAACCTTCTCTCTATGATCCTTGGTGATGAACTGATACCATGCTTGATAGTGTGCAATGGTGTCCTTGTACTCTTTGATGAAGTCCTTATGGAAACGAACTCTTGCCTCCACTTCTTCCAGGTACACTGATATGGAACCTCGGTCTAACTCATATTGTAACATGCACAACTTAGTCTTGAGCATGACCAGACCAACGACGTACATCCACATGTTATTTGCGTTGACTTGCAAGTCTGCGCTAGTGGCCGTGAGCATCAACTGATCAAAGTACGCATTGAGCTCTAGTCTGACTTGGTTCTTCTGTTAGGTCTCGGTGAGCGTACAAATCAACAAGGTGTTATACTTCCTCACTACGACATCCAAAATCCTGTACAACTGTGCATATGAAGCCTCGATACTAGTGATGAGCGACGAGAGTTCCTCATAGTTCCAGATATTACTCTGAATGTGTGCTTTGTCCAACTCCACCTATGGCTTCATCATCTTGTACAAGTGAAGCAGGGCTCCCTTGTACCTCATTGTCCATGTCTGTACATGATCAACTGTGGCATGTATTTATGCCAGTGTTTGCATTATCTTAGTGCAGCGCTATTGATGATCATGTAGGTGGACAACTGCCTTGTGCACAGTGACAAACCTGTCATAAAGTCTCTCCGTGACTCTTTCAAGAGTCGATACTTTAGCAAGTATGGTTGTCTTCATCTCCGTGCTAGTAAATCTTGTTGATAGTTCCTCTTTCTACTTCGTCACCTACAATTTCTTAGCCATGAGCTCATTTTCTGTTATCAGGAATCTAACACTCGAGCTGGTGGCTTCGGCATAAGCCTTTGTATCATTGGTCAAGGCAACTACATTCCTTCGTACATTTGACACAATCACCCATTCTTCCAGGTCTATAGGTGATGCATGCTCATCCAGGGTGTGCACTCTAGGTGCTTGTACAACTTCATGCAACGACTCATCAAAGGTTATGTTGTACATCTCTATTCCCATATGGTCCCTAAGGAGGATGGTATCCCCTTGTTCACTTAGGACTTTCTCTTTTTTTGGAGCTAGTGAAGCTTATGGAGTGACCTCAAATGTTTTTGGTATGAGGTCAGTATCCTGATATTGTTCTGGCTGCTCCACCTCCATATCCATATGTTCTATTATTTGTTCACCCTATAGAGCAAGTTCTTGTTCCTACAACTTCTAACCTTGTTCCTCATCTGCTACTGGTTCAGAGTCTTCAACCTGTATTTGTGGAGTTTGTGTTTTCTGCGTGCCTTGCACTTCCTCTTGGTTAGGTTCATGTTCCTGTTCATGTTCATGCTCATGTTGCACTTCATTCTCACTTCTGCGCAACTCTTGTTCTTTTTTGAGCTTGTGCTGGAATTCCTGCAACATCCTCTCAGTATCTTGCAACCATCACTTTTCTCTCTTTCTTTGCACAATCCTCCTGTCGTGTTGTCACTTCTTTGCATCTATCTCCAAATATACCTTTTGGACAAGAAGTTCTTCCTTAAACTTGTAGATTTTATCCGTCTTTGTGCCTTCAACAATTTTCCTCTTTCCTTTGTCTTGCACAAGTTTGTTGCTTATTGTTGTTGTTGTTTTTGTTCCCTATGGCATTGCTTCCTTGAGTGTTGCTAGCCACTCCACTACAATGGTGACTAGTTCATTGAGCCTAGAGGAGTTGTAAAAATATCTCCATTCATCCTCCTCTGGCCAATGACATGCCCTGTAAATCCAAGGGTAGTACCCTCTCGCACAATGGTCCCTCCATAAACCATGTGGGCCATACGGGCTGAAACTCCTAGTGTCGAACTTAAACTTCTTATAGTCTTCCACTTCAACATTTGTTTCTTTCAAATTCCCAACTGCATACAACCCAAATCTCACAGGGAGTGTGGGCCATGGTGCCTTCTTCTTCCTATGCAATCCAACTGACAACCGTATTGAGATATGATATGCAACCTCCTGCATGACCAAATTGTCTGTGGCAAACCTTGGCAACACATGCAAAGCTTTCTTTGCATTGTACATTCTGATGAAGGTTCCTTTACATGAAACGTATCAATCTGCAATGTTTAGCAACGCCTCCATTGCTACCTAGGATATGCAGGGTGGATCTTGTTATAAAAATCATCATGTATAAAGGGGTGATGAATTGGTCACATATATTGGCCATGACTCCTCAGTAGTTGTAATTTGAGAGAAGCTTGCAATATATGTTCATAGAACTTTCTGAAGGTGTTCGGGCCCAACCCATGCCAGGGAGTTATTGGCGGGCACAAATTGCATCAAGAAAGTATGCAAACATGAAGAAATTCGCTTGTTAATCCTTGGGTGGAATCCGAGCATTCGACATATGCACTTTGAATTGGAGAGTTAACGTGTCAGACCAGTTGAATGATTTTCCTTCATTTTCAAGCTGATCCAACATAGCAACCCAACTCTGTGTGAAGGTCTTTGTACTCCCTTAGGCATAAAAATCTCATGCAAAGATGAACAAGAACTTATATGCCTTCCTAAGTGTCTTCGTCTTTTATATTTGGCTGGTTGTTGTCCTGAACTTTGTTGTCTTCTTTACCCAATGCTTCAAGATATCTCTTGTGTTCATGTTGTTGTTGGGAGTGTAAAATGGTGCATCCATCCTGCTCACTAGGGATGCCAAATGATACATTCCCTGATAATCCTCCATACCGAAGGAAGCAAGCCTTTTTTAACTGACACTGATCATTGTCATTGTCTCGAGATCAGTATGTGAGACAATCCAATGGATCACATCTACACAAGGGAACACTGGAAACCTCCATGCAACCTTGTATAGTCCTAACTTATGGATGTTCACATAGACCTATCTATACTCCAATTTCTCCTCAAAGCTTGCTGAGAATGTTGTTTTGATGTCTTTCCATGTTATCTTGACATCCTTCTCGATGAAGAGGTGTGTGTCTGTATACATGGGCAAGCTAATTAAACCCTGTTCAACCACGTCCCCTATACTGCTCTCAACTGTGTCTATTGATCTTGCTTTCTTGGAAGCCATTATACTTGTGTAACTGAGACACTGATGAACACCTTTGATACCTAGAGATAGAGCAACGCTAATGGTGTTATCACCAAAAAATTGATCATCTAGCCTAATTTACTAGATAGATCGAAGTATACCATGTAAACCCAATTTTACCCTAGCAAAATTGCTTTCACTGTGAGAAATTACCTAATAAACCACCTTTATTAAGTAATTTATAGTTAAACCCATGAAGAATAATTAAATAAATCACTATTTATTAATTTTATCCTAGGAATAATTAATTAAACCATTGTTTTATTATTATTCCTTGTTAAATTTTCACCCAATCATGAAAAATAAATAGATTAATCATTATTTATCTTATTTTTCTCTAAGAATAACTAATTGATCATTAATTAATTACTATTCTTTGTTAAATTTGACTAAATCCCTTAGGAATAATTAAATAAATCATTATTTGTTCATTATTCCTTAAATAATTCCTTAAGATAATAAATAAATCATTTATTTATTTATTATTTCTAAATAAAAGTTTAAATTACTTTTTCCCTCCTTAAACAATATAATAAAATTTCCAAGTCGTAATTCCAAGAATGGGATCAATAATATTTTATTATTGCTCATTATTCGAGGATAACTCAATATTTTGTTATAAATAAGAGGTTTTCTATTAATCATTCACTTTTGGTTATTTTCATTGTTGTACTTACTCTTGTAACTCTGATTATTTTCGTTCTCACACACGATATTTTTGTTGGGTTTATGCATTATAGAAGAGAGAGACTCTACAGAAGCTGAAGATGTCTGAGGATACCCAAGAACCCATCCCATAGAGGGGGACTGGTAACATTTATATGTTCTCTTCACACGTGTTATTATAAAATTATTCTTTGCATATCTGGTTTCCATTAGATAATTGGGGTTCTTACTCTTTCTTTCGTTGTTTAACTATGGTTGTACCATAGATCAGAATTTTGGTGGGTTTTGTTTTTATCAATAGCTGTAGATCTACAATGTTCAACATACATTTCTATTATTGAGATTGTTTGTCATCCACAATCTTAAGTGGGTTCTTTTTGTACATCATTGAGAAGAAAACACTACAACAAATTGGCGACTCGATTGGGTTTTATACTTCAGATCCATAAACCTAGGTGACCTTTGGTTTTCAGCTTAGGGTTTCTTCTTTTTCCATTATATTAATGTTTCCTAGTGTTTTAACCCTAGGTCTGATAAATTTCTAACTTCTGTAAGTGTTCTGGTCTTTTCCACGGGTCATAGGAACCAACACCTTTTTCTGAAATTCGTAGACTAGAAGTCTTGGAACAAAAATCAAAATTTCCAGCCCAAAAGGTTTGATCTGGGCTCTAGAATGCAGCTTCCAGCCCAGAAAGTGCAATTTCATAAAAAATCATGTCAGAACCTGCAATTTTTGTTTTAGGTTTTCTCTCAGATCTATTTCTGGGTTTTGTTGAAAGCTGTCTGCTGGGTGTCTAACCATTGTCTCATCCTGCTTAGGCATTGATCCATCTTGTTTTACTCGTCAAAGTCAAATTTAGCCTCCCCTACGGCTTCTAGTACACTTCCACCCTTCTAAGAGGAGTTTAGCTGAGTGAGAAGTCTGAATTTCTGCAACACTTTCAGCCACATTTTCCAGATCTGTAACCTTTTGTTTAAGATATGATAAGATATGTTTCTACCATCCATAGTTTCACATTTAAACTTGTTCGGTCATTTCCTTAGGGTCCCATCGGTTTCCCTAGGTGTTTCACCCATCTCCCTATCTTTTTGCAACGATCTTCCCCTTTGGTTTTTTGCTATTGCTACACCACTTTCCAACAGCTTAGTGTCACTTGATCCCAGTCACACCGACATTCAGATATGTTGACCGTTTCAATGCATTTCCCATCTGTTTAGCCACCAAGCAGTATAGTGTTTGCAAACCCAGTTTGGGTGGGGTTTAGTTAATTGTTTTGATGTTCATTTTTTGTTATTTATTTCAGTCTATTTGCAACAAGCTTTTTCTTTTTTACAAACATGATCTGGGCTTAATCAATTAATACATCTACACACACAAGCACACCTTAAGCGAAGAGCGCTCGGTTTACACCGCCAAGCCAAGACTTAACATAATAAATTTATCTCACCACATCATAGACAAAAGATATATTGTTGATCTCCCTTCACCATTTTTGTGTTCCCTATTTCCTCCCACCATTGCGCCACCAAGGCTTGAGTCGCGGAGACTATTAGGCCTTCACCCCCAGTTTCCGCTTGGGAATATTACTCCTCCCTATCGGATTCTAGTTCATAGCCCTATGAGTCCCCATCCTAACTCTTTTGCTGGTCCTTCTGATTCCTCATATGATTCCAAGCCTCCTTCACCACATATCGTCACCATGTCTGGACCCACAACTGGTGCAGGAACCCATTCCTGGTGGTGGCTCCAGTTCTATACCGATTGTCACATCAGGCAGAACAGTCTTAGGAACTATTCTAGTAGCACCCATGCTTGCCTTTATGGCCAGGTTAAATCTACTGGATCTTAGCCAGTTGATAAAGAACCCCATACACCATGATGCTAGTTGGCCCTCTATGCTGACTAAGCTTCCCTCAGACATCCCAAAGTTTGATGGTATTGCTGGAGAGGATCCTACCAACCATGTTCGATCCTTCCACATGTGGTGCTTGTCCAACTCCATAACCAATGACTCCATTCGTCTTTAGCTCTTCCAACACACAATCACTGGAGGCACTGCAAAATGGTATGTAGACCATCCCTCTGCCTCTCATTCCGTTTTCGTGATGCTTGCTAAAGCATTCTTATCATATTTCCAGTTACCTCTTAGATATGACACTGGTACGGAGTTATTAACCACATTCCATTAGTCCTTTGCCACTCGCCTTTCTAACCATGTTCAAGAGTGGCGTGGAAGGAGGAGCACATGTCGTGCCCCACCTTTTGAAGAACATGTTTATCTAGATTGGTTTCTCAAGAGCCTTTTATCCCCAATCGGGAAAGATGTCACGTCTCATTTTCCTGAGACCGAGGAAGAAGCTCTCCAAACCACTTTAAGATATGATCTGATTTATGATCAATCTAACTATGTCTATACAGTCATTATAGACCTCCCTTGTCTTGGAAGTGCGAATGCACCGGGGGAATCTCACGCCTCTAACAATATCATTGGATCCCCTTCACACTCTTAATCATATTCTCAACATAGTTATGGTTATCCGCAGAGGGGCACCAGTTCCTCCAACATTTATGCCCCTCCTGCTAGCAACATGTTTCCGGGGCCCCAACCCGTCTACCAAACTGTTGCTCCTTATTATGCACAGCTTGGCGCTCCAGCCCCCTAAGCATTAGCGCGATAACCTCCCATGCATCCTCATCCCTAGAAGGCACTTCCCCCTCAGGGACAAGTGTTTGTGCAACAAAGTGCTACCAATCCCCACAATTCAAAGAAAAAGAATAAGGGGAAGGGTAACAAGCGTAACCAGGGTAACCAAGGTAACTAGCCTAGCGAACCCCAAGGGAACCAGCCTAACACCAATGACCAAAAATAGGGCGGCCAGCCTAAGCAGAAAAAGGCTATTTGTATGAACAAGCCTTATGCATGTTGTGGTGTACATGAACACTATACACATGAATTTCCTCGTTTACCCTAGATGCGCCAACTGTGGGAATCTCTAGAAGGTTCTCAAGGTCAACAATCGCCTCAGAATCATGTGCCACCTCAACCAGACATGCTCACAAAACCTTTCCCTCAGCAAGGATTTGTTATTACTCAACCCCAACGAGGTTAAACAGCCCACCTCCCCTAACCTTCTGGTCTTGGTGACTACCAGATCTTGATGATGAACTCTAATGAGGTTAACCCTTCCAATATCAACCTACAAACTTGGTTGTGTCAATATGACAAGCCCTCCACTTCGTTAGTTGCCGAGTCAAAAACCAAAGTGTCCGTTGAGCCTCTTATGACACCAAATGGTCCTTTATAGATCCCTCAACCCAAATTTGAGGCCATTCACAAGATCCCAAAAAGATCATTACACCGTAATGTGGCTTCTAATAGAGCTTCCCATACATACAGTATAGTAGAGGACTTGGCACAATCACTTGCTACCATGTCAACACTTGAAGTCCTGCAGTCTTGCCCTTCCCAAAAGAAGGCTCTACTAACTACCTTTGGTGCAGTGGATCCTTTCGACGATCGTTTTATTGTCTTCCTGGTTGATACATCAAAGCACCCCCCATTACCTTCATTTGTTGCTTTCCAGATACCAGTTAGAGTTTGTAATGAAATCATCTACAAATGCATTATTGATGAAGGCACATCCACCTATGTGATGTCCACTACTATTTGGAAACAACTCAAGTCACCCAATTTGTCCCCCTCCACTGTCACCTTGCGTGCTTGGGATGGACACTCCTCCCAACCCCTTGGCATGTACCGAAACTGCCCTGTGACCCTTGTGGGCAAGACTGTCCATGTTGATATTGAAGTCATTGATGATCCTTTGGATTACACCATCCTGTTAGGTCATAGTCACACATATGCAATGTTATATGTCACGTCTGCGGTGTTTTTCAAGATGTGCTTCCCCCATGAAGGGAAGATCATTACCATTGATCAGTTGACTTACTACAAGTCGGCATCCATAACCTCCCTCGAGTCCATCATCTTGTCGATGTTTGACAACCAGTCTTCAGCTCCTTGCACCAGTGTCTCACCTGGAGTCTATAAGTATTCCTCATTGTTGGGTGCCTTCCCTGGTCCTCCCCCTCTCATTTATGAACCTACTTCCATGAGTGTTTGCATGTTACAAGCATCACGGATTTCCGTTAACCAGTTTGTTACACCTGATCAACAGTTAACTCCTCAGCATCTGGTTGTTGCTCTTCCAACTGAACCCTCTAGACCCACTCCCCTAAGACCTCCTCCACTCATGGGTACCTCTCCTATGTTCCCTCCACGAACTATTCCCCTAGGTATTAACCATCCAGGAGCTATTCCACTAGGACATTATCCTGCCAGCTAGATACCTTTCTTCTTCCCCCCACTGGGAATTTTTCTGTACCTGTCATGGCTTCAGTGGTCCTTCCTGACATGACTCTCAGGATCTGAGTATGGTACATCGATCCCCCTGCAAACACTCTGCCTATTCAGCCTAGACTGTATCACGCTTTGACCCCAGTTTAATAGGTCGTCGTGACCCCTGCCACTGCTTCAGTTCCATCACAACCTCAATAGGAACCAACTCCCATTGTGAAAGCATCTAGCCAGGGGGGCAAAGCCAAAATGAAATATTCAAAGGAGAAGGCTCCCCAACCTCCTCCAACCCATAAGGCCCCAAAGCCAACACCCACGTGTGCTTTGTGTGACATTGTTGGGCACGCCACCAATAATTTTCCTGAGCTTCCTCAACTTAAACGTTGGTTCATGAAGCATTCCTTGAGTCAAATATTTTGGAAGTCCATGTTAACATACCGATCCCACCTAAGAAACTAAAAACAATTTGCACAAACCATCCTTGTGCCCTATGTGACCTTCATGGTCACTATTCCAACTGTTTCCCTCGTCTCGATGAGTTGCATGATTACCTTGGGGAAATTCGTCACTATAAGGCCACTCATAGTGGAACCTATGCTCCTCTACCTGTGGATTCTGGTTCCACTAGTCAACCTAAAAAGAAAAACTCTAGCCCTTCTATTCTGATCCCCTCCCCTAATGTCAATATGGCAGACACCATAGGCCCCATTCTTTATCTATTGTCATCCTTGAGTTCCTTGCCAACAAACCTTCCTGAGGTTGTTGTTCACATTTCTATCGAACCTTTTTTGACAGAATCCAAGGTCTCAACATCAGTAGACCCTCTGTCTACCAGTTCGTTGTCTACCATTCAAGAAGATGCATATGTGAACCTTATTCCTCAGGTTGATGCACCACGTTGTCGCATCATGTAGTCCGTCATCCTCTCGTTGACCCATCTCCTAGCTTAATGAGGACACCATGGAAGCTATGTCTACCCCTGATTACCCCTACACTTGAGTATGGGGGAATTCCTTCACGAGGATTTCAAAGGCCATATCCTTCCTAATTCTCCCAATGCGCTCTACCTCCAGAAGTGTTTCTCGCAACACATTCCTTTGATTTGCATGTCATTATGTCTTCTATAAAGTTAGGTAGATTGCATCATCTCATCCATTTTCTCTTACACCTTTTAGATGGATCCATCATCCACACTATATATCGGTCATGCTGACGGTGCAATTCGCTTCTCCCAGAATCTAGCTTGGGCCATTTTTACCCCCTTGCATACGTTAGTCCTTTGAAATGGCGTGTGCATTGGATCTACCACCAATAATTAGGCCAAATATGATGCAGTGATAGGTTTGTTAGTTGATGCTCTTGCTCATCGAATCCTTCATATTCATGTTCGTTTAGATTCCTTGCTACTTGTCATGCAATTGAATGGTGTGTATCATGTGCATAACCAAGTCCTATTTAGAAAATATTTATGAGTGAAGCTAATGGTACGTGAATTTTAAACCATTACTTTCAGTCATGTGCCTAGAGCCCAAAATCACTATGTAGATACCATTCCAAACAACATTCTAGATTGGCATTTACCACATGTATACCACAGAAGACAACCATCAATAAAACAAATGGCGAACCATCATCGTCATATACAATGCATAATCATATTGTGTATCATAAAATTGTTTGGAGCCATAGCTCTAAATACATCCGACATGCCCGTAGCATGTTGCAAAAAATCACAATCAAAGGGACCCACATATCCTTGTATCTACTCACTTTCCAACAGATCTTATGCCAAAGGCTCTGCTCCACTTGCACGTACAAAATGTATGCCTAACCTTCCATTGTCATGCACCACACGATACCTCACCACTCTGAGGGAAGACCGGTGCACTCATCTGTGTATCGATCCTCTAAGTTGTGCCATCCATGCTCAGAAACCCTAGTCAATAGTACATCAAACCTACGATGCAAATAAGGAAGAAGTATAGTATCCTCTGGACCCTTTTGTGACGATGATGTCCCCCGGTCTACAACCCCAGGCGCTATGGCTCGGCCTACATATCCTGTCGGCTTCACCAATGCTATGTATGCATACAACATATTTGACACTCAGTACGATATACATGTGATCGAAATATAAAATGCACCATAAAACATAGCAACTTAACACTTACGTCTAGTCCCCATGCTAGCCTAGGAAGAAGTGGTAAGTCAGGATCCCCTTGATAGTTCATCCTGCTATAATGATAGTTGTCAATGTAAAGGGGCATCTGGTCCTTGTGTCTCAAAAACTCTGGTTGGAACACCCATTTGACTCCCCCTTCTCCTCCTCTCCGTAGTAGCTGCCCCCAGCAGCTCATCCTGGTCTCCTGTGGGCCCCCATATCAAATATATACATGAGGACGGATAGTGGGTATCTTCTCAGAGAAGAACACACAGAGTACTATACCAAAAGCGCATTCACAATTCATCTGCCTCAAACAAAGACTCAACTGTCGTTTCAGCTACAACAACATTATCTAGGCCTACCCATAGTAGGCCCCATCCAGAACACTCTCAACTAACATCATCTGCCCTTTAGTGATGTGGTGGAACACTTGGATCCAAAAGACCCCTATCACAGCAGTGACAACAACCTGTGTCTCTAGCCTCTCTAGATGAACAAGTGGGATAGTCATGCCCTTGACACAAACACTCCATCGACAATTGCACTCCACGAACTAAGTAATATTCCTCCCATGAGGTAACACTAAATGAATATCCCCCACTACTCTGAGGGGAGGAAGTTCGGTAAAAAAATAAATATCATGTAATGTGAGCTCGATCTTGTGCCCCTGCACGAAAAATACTTCCTGGTCTAGATCCCAATAGCTCACACTTCTTGATAGCAAGGGCTCACCTGCCCTTATCAATGGGTTCTCTACCAACTTGAGAACCCCATAACGATCCAATGCCCCTTGAACTGCCTCATCCCCCCGGATCTCGAATCAAAGAGTATCCAAGTCTCGTTCACGCTAGTTGACTTTTAGCTCTTCCATACTTGCAAAACTCCACATGTCTTGTCAATTCAGAAAAGAAAACAATAGGCTACATTGATCAACCTACAACACCCACCAAGCCAATAGACCAACCCTTCCTCCAACCACAAATCATAGTTTTCAGCCTAGAAAGTGTGAGCTCGTAGGTTCCTCGCTATTTCCTATGAGCCAAGTCACACTTCTGGACCCAAATAGTGCAGTGGGACTATGTGAAAGGGCAAGGGTCCCTCAGGGAGCTACCATGTGCCAAAAATCAGGAAATAAACTAATGAAATTGAAGAGATGAGTAAGGCCACCTACCTGAAAGTTCGAGATCCTGATTCTAACAGTTGGTTTGTCCACTATGATCCCCACAAGATTTATGGTCTTTTCCTCCTCTCCACATTCACCATAGCTCACTTAGCAAATGAATCCAAATTGGAGGGAAAACATCCTTTCATAGAAAAATCCACAATTTTTCTATTGCCCATTATGACTACACCGTAGCTCAGTTTGACGAACTGTTATCACTGTTGAAAATCTCTCACCAAGCTCTATAAAGGGCCTTCCTTAGTTTTTGATGATTTGACACTTCATCCAACAACTATTTTTCCAAGAAGGTCGCTTCGACATCTCTCAAAATTGAACTTCGTCATAAAGTGACACTTGCACTTTGAGGTCCACCTCCTCTTAATACTTGTCGTACCATATGTAAAATTTTCTTCGTGAGTAACCATCATTTAATCATGCTGCATGGGCCCATCGGGCCTAGTCTGTGTGGTAGCGTCATTGAGTCACCCTTGTTCAAAGCATTCACAATGAGTCACCCTTGGATTCTTGAAGTCTATTTCATGTCCCATCATCTCATGTCCCAATGTTCCATCCATATTTGCACATCGTTCATCCTGTGTTGCCCATTTCAACCTCCATTCATACTGTCCCCATCCCCTCTGGAGCTGAGTCAGTTGCTGTTAGGTTAACCATGCACTTTATGCTTTGACAAGGGAAGTTATTTGTTTGTCCCTCAATCCCCTTTTTCCCATTATCCCTCGTGCTAGTCCATCAACAACATTACTAATTTCCCTCATTCTTTAGTTGAGTATCCTCATTGCCTCATCTATCGCGGGCCCCATTCGGTCAACATCAACTCATTTATTCTAGAAGAATGGCCTAGAGGGTGGTGTATCTCTGTTCCAGCTTCCATTCTTGTTTGGCACCTTGGATCGAGCAGAGGGTCTGTTCACTTGAGGGGGCATGACCCAGGTTCAGCGTTATTTAGCCAAACAAATCCCTACACTACTGGCCCTTTTGGCATCAGCTCATGGAGCGTGGACTAAAGTCTCACCCGAAGTAGCATGTGGGGATGTTGGAACCAAGTTTCTGCACCCTTGAGATGGATGTGATGTTGGTTTATTTCAGCTAGACCTGCCTTCATGCAGGTCGCTTAACCCTTTGTTCCACCCTTAAGTACCTTCATGAAAGGGTACAATCAGCTTCTGTGCAACCCTAACTAGGGGTTGAAGTCCTTTCACACTGCTAGGGCAGCGAACTGCAATATATCTCAACTAGGCTAAGTGTCTTTCTTATGTTATTAACAAATCTTAGTTAGATTTGTGTAAACAGATGTTCTTACTTGCGTTCACTTAAGCAAACATTTACATACATTTCCACATCATATAAGCATTATAAGTGAAATTAATACCTAATATAACAAATGTAGAACAGGAAATAAGATGAAGAAATTATGGAATACTTCTCTTTATTGATAATTCTGGATGATTACAGACTAGACCTGCCCTGCCTACTCAGCTGCAGGGGTCCGCGCACTCAGATGCAGAGCCTCTACCTATGCTACAACCCAAAGCTAGACTTCTACTTCAGAGCTATCTCTCATACATGTTCATGCCTTTTCCCACTCCCTAACTGCATAGAGCTTAGCTCTATTTATACAATCCCATGGTCCGCGGACCATGGTTAGATCTTTTATAGCCGACATTGCATTTCCAAAATAAGGGCAGACAACCCTATGACTCTTTTAACATCTACAGACTCTGCGACCACAAAATGAGGAGTCTTTACTTTTGGATTACAAAATTTAACCAAAATATGGGCTTTTAGCCCCAAAACTGCCCTTGGGGGATCCCATGCTCAACAGGCCCCCAACACAAACATCATGACTCACCCTCGAGTCACTCTGTAGGTGCGAAGACCTTAGCACGAAGAGTTCCCAAGCTTCATTTGGATCACCATAACTTTGGCAGCGCACTGAGCGGCAACCTGCTGGACTTCTTCCACTCACTGCTCGGTGATTGCCACTGAATCTTCTGCTGAGTGGCCTGCAGTTGTGTGAGCTTTCCTTTAATAGAGGTTGTGATTGCATAAGCTTCATCTATCCATGGTTGTAGGCGTGCTTTTAAGACCGCTTCTTTGTGTCGAGTGGAATCCACCTCTTCCTTGAGTGCCTTTGCCTCCTGCATCTATGCAAACCTCTATGTAAGGGAAACCGTCTGTGTGGTCCCTTTGACCTCATCATATTTTTGCTACAGCTCGCATGCCTTTGTCTCTAGGTGCTCTACATTCGAGTCCTCTTGCAGGTTGATTAGGACCTCGAATGACTGTTCAAAAGGCTGCATGCAGTTTGCTACTGCGCCATTGACCACTGCTATTGTTGTTGTAACAGTGGTTGTTCGTTATTCCCTGTCTTCCATCAAAGTTGAAGGATGAGCCCCCAACTGCAATTATGTGATCTGTAGGTTCATCTCCAACTAAACCCAGGCCATCTCTGCTTGAGCATCGTACACGCCTGTGGCCAACTTGCGGACACATGCCTCTACCGGTTCTTCAGCCTGAATGTCCAGCTCCAAGACCATTCGGTAGGCTTCCTCCACTACCTACATTATTTGCTTATTCTGCTCCACTGCCTCGTTGCACTGCAGGCCCAACTGCTTGATTTTGATGCGCTACTCACTCATCACCTGTAGAGCACGACCCTCCCATGCCCGAAGTTCCATAGTGACTCCATCCTGCAAGAGGTAGAGCGTCTCTTGAGGGAGCACGACCATATTGAATCCTACCCCTTTGAGACTATTGACTGTGGGCATATCGGCTTCATTCTCTGTAGTGAGTGCTCCATCTGGTAGCACTATCATGTTGATCACCCTTGTAAGAAACATCTCCTTGGCAGCTAAAGTGCTGATTGCGAGGCTAGTGGACACTGTGCCAGCCTGTGGAGTGTGAACCTGCCACTCTTGTAGCTCTATCTGGAGAGCCCCCAATACCAACTGTTGCTGCTCTTTGAATTGTTGGATGGCCTCCGTGGTGACATCCCTCACCGTTTCTCCGATATCATGCAAATCCCCCTCAGTGAGGGTGATTGGGTCGAAGGATGTTTTTGATGCCTTGGTTTTCTTTCGTTGCACTGCCTGCTCTCGCGGCCGCGGACGATTGAGTTGGGTGGACGTCGTCTGCGAGTTCGCACCACCTTGTTTTGTCTCTGTTTCTACCTTAGTACCGGGTGAAGGTGACTTCTGTCCCTTTTTTTGTTCTCCACTTGTTTTTTGTTGTTCTACCAGTTTCGCGGCGTCGCACATTGCCTGGGCCTTAGCCTCTGCTTCCTTGTTTCTCTGCTTCTTCGCCTGCTATGCCATTTAAAGCTTTTTTTCCTCCTTCTTGCACTGTGTAGCAGACTTGTCCATTTCCATTTCAGAGCCAGCTAGAGCACACCACTCCAGCGGCCAAGACTCGAGGACTGCGAAAATTACATCATCAGTCCCTAGATATAGTAGGTTATGCCATGTCTTCGTAGCGTCCTTCCTTGCCCTGATAAAGACATGGTGGAAATCCACTTTGAACTTTGCAAAGCTCTACAAACTAATGTATACCATGGGCGACAACCGCGGCTTGCAATTGATCCCCATCTGGATACTCATCTCGATCAAGATTAAAAGATCATGCTTTCTTTGATGCGATGCGCATCCTTGGTTGGCCACAACAAAGCATACTTCACTGCCTCTGGAAGGTCCAGTGTGACCAAAGGGAGTTGGTTGTCTTCTGGCAGTTCCCATGCCACCAGTACGATCGACAACAAGAGCCACGTGTAGTGAAATGTTTTTCCTTGCTCTTGTGCCTCGCGATAGTTTGCAAGGAACTCACCACATAGATAGTTCACCTAGTTGAACTAGACTCTTCCGCGCATTGGACCGCTAGTGCAATCACAGGCACATGCACCTCATTCACGCTGGACTTCCACATCACCTTCCGTACTAGTATTTGCGTTGCTACCTTGACTGCAGGTTTGTTAATACTGGAGATAGAATATCCTCGCTTTTTCTTGTCCAACTTGAATTTCTTCTTCATAGCTTCTGCGAGGGCCAACTTGGCACCATTTCCCTCTAATATATTGGCTGGATCCTCCCCTGAGTAAGGCAGCCATGTGATTCGATGAATCAACTGATCTGTGATGGGAATGGGCTCCTCCAACCAAAAACACCCATCATTCACCAAGCATAGTAGCTGCATGATGGCGAAGAAGGTCTTTACACCCTTGAGCCATGTGACCGGCTCCAACTCAATCTTTCTAGTTGTCACATCCATCTATTAGTGCATTAGCTACTCAGTAACTAAATGTGAGAACTTCTCATGATCTGCAAGGTTCCAATCTTCAAATTTCAGTACAGGAACTTTCCCTAAGTGCAGACTCTCAAAAACAATGTCATTTGAGAGCAACAGAGTTTGCAGGGAGCTCTTGCTGTCATTTATGTCCTTCGACACCTTGGCTTTACCCTTGCGCAGAGGAACATATTCTGGTAGCTTGGTGATAGGGTCTGCACCCTGGGTTTCAACTTCCATTTCTATGTCCTCTTCATCAACCAGGATTGCTTCAGATTCTTCCACATCGGCCTCCAAATTAATGGCCTTCCCCTTTTCCTGCACAGTGAGCTTGGTCCTCTGTGGTTTTCTTGGTGAGACGCGCACCGAGATCATGGCCTTCCAATCGTACTTAGGTCTCGGTTTTCTAGGTGATTTAGGGACCTCAACTATTACTCCGACGCTCTATGGCGCTTCTACTACCACAATTTCCTGCACAACTTCCTCGGGTGTTGACATCATTCTAGTCAGGAGATCCTACATCTCCTTCGACAATGTCTCAAACATTGAACTTACTCTCAAAGCCTCAAAATTAGAAAGGTCCATACACACTTGATAACGCATCAATTGAATTTTCAAAATGGCAAGTGTTTTTCATTGGAAAACCACTTGTAATTTATAGGACTTTTTGAATTCAAATTCGACCATTCCCCCCACATTCGGCCCATTAATGCTACATTAGTGGCAGATTTTCAAGAATCTAAGCCATAAAGTTTGCCTTGAATGCCTAGTGCCCACTCCATTTGGCCTCAAACTGACCATCAAATCATGAATAGTGACTTTATTGGTCACTTTCCTGTGGTGCATGCTAGCGTAGCTGTCTTCGTAGTGTCGTGGACCTTGTGGAAATTCCTTGCTTTGTGCAGTCCTGACATCGCGTAACTCCCTAACCCAGGCAATGTAGTCTATATTCCCGCACCTCCTTTCAACTTCCTAGAGCGCTAAGACTATGCTACTTTCATATAGTCACATGGATAGATCACCGGTGTATGGCTTCAAGCGATTTCCATTCACCTTTCCTGGGAAGGGTGTTGGCATTATGGCTAAAGTGTTGTCCTTGATGGCAACCCATTCAGGTGATAGACCACAATACTTCAAGTTAGCAGCAGAGATTGATGATCAGCTATCAAATATGGAGGAAAATAAGGGGTACACAGGTACACCTTACAGAAAGTGCGTACCCGCAAGTACACCATGAAGGGACCGCATCCTAATACGCAGATAAGCCGTCCAGGAGGTGCGTACCCCAGTGCACACATTTCAAGGCAAAGAAAAGCACACGTGGGGTTTCTTATGTTTAACTAGCCGACGATATTTGTGTTTCTATGGTTTTGGCTCGTGGTATTGATCCATGTTTTTAGGAGGAGCTTGCCTATATAAAGCAAAGGAGATCATTTGGCTTATGTATGTGCTTGGGTTGAACATCTTATGAGAGCTAGATATGAAATATCATGATCTCTTGGGTGTAATGTCTAGATCTAAATAAGGCGAATCTACTGATGAATTGAGATCTCTTCGGTGCATGATCAGATCTGTAGATCTGACTATCTGGGTCGTTCTTGAAGTCTTAAAATTATCTATGCCCGAAGGTACGCAGATACAGTGAAAGAAAAGTGCGTACATATGCTGGGATGAAGCGTTTCAGGTGCGCTGGTACGCAGGCACAGAAGGGTTGCAGGTGCGTCGGTACGCAGGCACAGAAGGGTTGCAGGTGCGGAGGTACGCAGGCAGATCAAAGGACACAGTGCGTAGGTAAGCAGGTGAGCAGTTGAGTTACCTGCGTACCGTAAGCAGGTTGTACATGGGTGAAGCTTCTTACTTCTCTTGAAATCTCTGTTTATCACGAGCATTACAAGCATTCCTAATATTAAAAATGTTGGCACTGTCTACTTCAGATAAATCATTTTATTGATCCAGTCAATTAATTCCCAAATTCTCTTGGGGGAAGATTTTTGTGAAGGAATGTCTGATGTGCATTGCAAGAAAACGTTTGATCTTCCTCAACAATAGATTGGAGCCCATGTGTGTTTGACAGAGAAGACTAGACATAATTCAATATTACATATTTAAAGGTGCGGCCTATTTGAGAAGTATGGTTTTTTTTATGCTAGTTATGTGCCTTCTACACTGAAATTTGTGGCCTTTATTAGAAAATAACCATTTATAAATTGAAAAGGGAAGGTCTTTTACATATAATCCTCTTGTTTTCGTCTATAATTGCATGCATAGAATACTCTACTCAAACACAATTAAAGTATTCCCCAGTGGCTGATCTGAAAATGGGGCTCTTAGGCTTCTTGTCTAACTTACAAGAACCTCTCCCACTTCCAAAGCTTTAAATTTTCCCAAGTCTTAATGATTAACCAATGCAGAATTAAGAATTCTTGAAAATATGGGTGTATGCTTGTATTTGTTTTCAGCTGGTTATTTACTCTAAAATCTATTGTTTGTGCTGATATGGGAAGGCACTTAAACTGATATACAAATGCATATAATAGTAGTTAGAGAAACAGTAAAAAAACACATGAGACAACAAGATAATATGGAGTTCACCCTGATATCTTGGGCTACGTCTCCTTGAGCTCTAATCAACTTGATTAGGCTCTCTGGGATTATGGCAATAGTTCTTTTACAAGTGCCTACACTTAACTCCAATGTTTTATATAGTAATATTGGGCTCAGAACACCATCTTATCCCCTAGCTCTTGGAGCTCTTCGGCTTTCTAGCTTTGGCTCTTGGCTCTGGCTCTAGCCCTTGCTCTAGTTGTGGCTCTGACTCTAACTCTAGCTCTATGGCTCTAGCTCTAGTTTTGGCTCTCAGCTCTTGCTTCTGGTGCTTGCTCTGGCTCTTGGCTCTAGCTTCTCTAAGCTCCTTCTCCCAACCTTTTTCATGCCTCTGTGAGTCGCTCGAATTCCAAGCAACTCCAACAAAAATACACTGTTGTCAATTGAGCTCTCTGGTTTTTCCACTCGACCTCCGAGTAATTCCAAAGACTCTCTGTACATTCAGCATCTTCTTGTTGTTTTCTTTTTTTTTCTGCCTATTACAGTGAGCTCTTACTCTGGCTTTCCTAGTTCCAGGTTCTGCTTACTGCTTCTTAGGCTGCTCTCTTTTTCTCCCCTTTTACTCTATGTCCGTTCGTGGCTCTTAGAACCATTCTGTTCCCTAATTTTTCTTTTCCTCTTCCGTCCCTTCAATTCGCCTACTGCTATTCATTCAGAGTTCCCTGCCTCTGCGTCATCACCATCATCCAAAGGGAAGTGGCCACTTGTCCTCTCATGAACTGCAGCAACTCTTCCTCGACGATTCGGTAATCCAGTTGCACTGTGGAATGACTCATCTGCCAACTCATCATCCACATCAGACTTCAGATCTTTATGCTCTGTGGCTTATTTCTCCGTCGAGTCCGATCATCCATCGGGTGTAATCTCCATCATTAGATTCGAAGCCCCCAGATCCTACGATATTCGCTAATTTCGGGCGATTGACTTGCTCGACCATTAGCACGCGATGAGAGGTGGTTTTCTCTCTCATCCGCCGAACATGTGTTGAGCGATGAGTGGAATCTCTCGGTTTTAGCCAAATCCACTTACCACCCAAGGGTGCCTCCAATATATACCGCTGGTTTTGGAGCGCAAGACCCGCCTTTTGCCTTAGCACTTTCCCCGCGGTTTCTCAGCTTCCCATGCAACCGAGCGCTCAGGGCATTTCCTTCTCAAGGGGTTTTTCCTAGCGATGTGTGAATCGCGCATCAGAAACAGCCTCCATTTTCTGGTTTGAGCCTCCTAACTATCATTTTTGCGCCATGCACAGTCCCCATGGGCCACCGGTCAATGCACTTTGACCAAAGGTCCTTGTTTCTCTTATGCTGGCTGCAAATTGTCATTGTTCAGAGGTTATTTCTGATAGGCTTCGACATCCATAAGACTTTAAACTTTGGTATGAGCTTTTACAGAATTTGGGTAGCTTTAAGAGAGTTTAAGGATCCAATTTTGGATCATGCCTTCCCACTAAAAGAACTTTTGGTCCACCAAAAGACTAATATACTGATCTGAGCTGTAAATGAGAGTAACAACACCCTCTTCTTTCAGCATCCCTACACTTGCCTTTGCATAGTGCCTCTGAGCCAAAATATCTAACCACTTCCCTTTTTGGATGGGTTTGTCATCTCAGGAAGAACAGTTTTCCTGCTTGACTTCATGCAGAACTTCTACTGTGAAGTTTACAAAAGGTAGTTTGAGCTTCTTTGCATTGATCCTTGATCCAAGGTGGCTCAAAAAAATGTGAAGTACATCTGCTCCACCAAACTTTCATTTTTACGTATTTGAAAAGCTGCCAACAACAATTGTTAACAACAACAGGCATATAGACAACAACTGTGTGGACTAACTCCTGCTTCAACAAAGAAACAGATTTCACATCTTGTGAACCCTTCCATGTCTTATATATGCATACAATTAATTAGCTAGATAACAAACCAATAAAACATGCCTTTAAAACAAATGACCCTTCAAGTCAAGCATGTAGGAAGAAGAATTTTAGGAATCTTTTCCAAAAGATGAAACACTTCATCCTTATCTCCATTTTAGGAACCAAGTTAACTTCTCCCAAGCCAGCATCACATGCATCTCATGCTTTGGCATGCATTCCATCTTTCAACTTTCGCTTAAGTACATTGTACTTCTGAAGTTGAAATGAACATACTGTTGCAGCAATAAAGTGAGTTTCCTACTCAACTTCTTTCTATTTACCATTTGGTAAGATCCTGCAAATTGCATTTTTTCCACAAAGAAATGCAAACAGATCTATCACTATACATGTAGCCTTAATTGGATAAGAATTCTAACCATTTCTTACCAATCCATTCCAAAGGTCCCTTCGTTGTTTGCACATCAATGTCAATATGTGAATCATCCTGAACCACATCAATCTTGGAATCTTTATTTCCATCCCTACCGTTTTCTTTTTCCACTTTCTCCTTCAGCTTTGGTGGAAGCAGTGTTGGATTCAAAGTCCAACACCTTTCAGCAAGATGCCCTTGCTTATGGCAGTAAGTGCAACACACGTGCATCCTTTTGACAACATGATTTGCCTTGTCCTGTGGACCTTTCGCTGCTTGCCTCTTTTCCTTCAAAAGTTTCCTGTATGTGGCCATCCTCTTCCAATAGATAGAAACATAATGGTTATCCAAACCACAAAATGAACATGCAATTCTTTTTCCATGTTGTAGAAAATCAAAAGGAATGTTTTTAGAACCAGATTTATACCTGCCTCTTTCACCTTTATTGCCTTCATGAGGAGGTGAAGCAAATGAAGAAGTGGCTCCCTTTGGAACACCGTCACTTTCTTCAAGGTTGTTAGAGATTCCAAAACTCTCTGGTTCAAGTATGTGCTCCTGAACAACTGCATCATGCAAATTATGTTCCAAGCTATTGCATTCCTCCTTAATACAATCCTCACACTTCTGAGGTAGAGGACCTGCAATGAAACTCCTTTTTGGAACTGTTTCAATGGCCTTCATGGCAGCTATGGAATTATCTCCATAAGACTATCCATAGCCAAGACCCAAATACTTAGGCCTTTCCTCAACCATTATTGGCTCAACAATACCTTGTGCATGTTTTTCCAATCCTTTTCCTTCGTAGCCCATCTTGGACATTAGCTTGGAACCTATGCCTCTGGTATGTTTTTCAAAAGAACCAATATAAGCATTCTTAGAAGAATTTGAAGACAAACAGAAATGGTTTACCTCTTCTTCAAGTTGATACTTGGCCAAGGCTTCTTTTGCAACAAAGAGTTGTGACTCCAACTCATGCATCCTTTTCAGGTTCATATTTTTAATATGAAGTTGCCTCTCCATTTCCTGCAATTTGCTAGAAAGCATATGCTTCTCTTCCTCCATGGAATTAAACTGTGCTCTAAGTATGCTACTCTTCCTTCTATCCTCATACATTTCTCTCACCATATCCATCATGGTGGACAAGTCTTGCTTCATGTGTCCATTAAAGGAACTTCAGGAGAAAGAAGAATTTGAGGACTCACTTGTAGAAGTTGTCATTTTCAAAAGGCACAAACGAACGTCAAACAAGATTATTAAAGAGCTTACTCAAGCAACATTTTGCGTCAAACCTCTTGTGCTTCAAGGATTGCCCTGAGGTCCTTTGGGATAGAAGAATGCCTTCATCTCTTCATCCTTCTTGTCCTTCTGGGACTGAGCTATCAATAGCTTTCCCTTCACCTCTGCAAACTCAAACAATAGTCAGTCTACAACCAAGCATACAATCAATGAGGCAATCATTCCTTAACTATCAAAACACCTTTCAGACAAGAAATATTTGCCCTCTCAATCAAGAAGTCTGTTACAACCTTCTTTGAAGGTGGGGTTAATCAATCTTAAGCTTCGATACCACCTAATATGAAAATGGGGCTCTTAGGCTTCTTGTCTAACTTACAAGAACCTCTCCCACTTCCAAAGCTTTAAATTTTCCCAAGTCTTAATGATTAACCAATGCAGAATTAAGAATTCTTGAAAATATGGGTGTATGC